>CAUYON010202506.1:0-43824 GCA_963573935.1 Arctocebus calabarensis
ACAGCAACCTCCAATTCCTGGGCTCAAGCGAGTCTCTTGCCTTTGCCTCCCAAGTAACTGGGACCACAGGCGCCCCCCACAACACCCGGCCATTTTTTGGTGGCAGCCGTCATTGTTGTTTGGCGGGCCCAGGCTGGATTCTAACCCACCAGCTCAGGTGTACGTGGCTGGCGCCTTAGCCCGTTGAGCCACAGGTGCCGAGCCAACACATAAATTATTTAAAATGAGTTAATAATATCCAATTTCATACATTTTTAACATTTAAGTTTTAATATTTATAATCAATAAAATTTAGATATAAAAATATTTTATAAAGTTAACTCACTGTTGCTTTTTTTTGGCTTTGTCTTTTTGCTGAATTACATCCTCTGGGGTATGTATTATTCAGTATATATTATCATTTAGAAACTGTGTTGTCTTACCTTTCAAATTTAGATAAGGAATTCAGCTGAAATTAATGTTTGTGTATGATGTGTATAACATAAAGTAGGGCCAAGATTCATATTTTCCAGTAGGAAATTCCATGTGACCTAGAACCATTTATTGAAAGACTGCCTGTATCCCATGGCTGTGAGAGCCGCTTTGTCATACGTAAATTCTCACATACAAGAGGGTTCATTGCTGAGGCCTCCATTGTGCTCCACAGGCTACTTTGTTCGAAAGCCAAGCCACACTTTCACATAGTCTTTTTATTTGATGGTGTAATTTCTTCAATTCTGTTTCTTTTTCAAGATTGTCATGGCTTTTTTTGCTTTTTGCACTTCCATTTAAATTTTAGTATTAGCTTATCAATATTCTCAGAAAAGCAATACAAAACAAATAAAACATCCTCTCATGTTATGATTTTGACTCTAATGAACCTCTAAAATATTGGGGGAGAATGGCATCTTTGTAATACTGGGTCTTTCAGTCAATAATATGGTCTCTCCCTTGTTGATACATCTTTTTTCATTTATCTCTATAATGTTTTTCAGCTTTCTTTACAGAGTCCTCGCATGTCACTTGTTAGAAATATCCTTATTTGATCTTTTTATGCTATTATAAAGGAATACAATTTAAAATTTCATTTGAAAATTTTTTGTTTGCATATGAAAATACAATTTTTGCATATTGATTTTCTATTCAGAGATGTGACTGAAATAATTTACCATTTCTCTGTTTATTAGTAGATTCTGACTTTTTTCTGTCTATGCAATCATATAAACTACAAATAGTAGAAGTTTTATTTTATTTTTAATCAAATGTCTTATCAGTGTTTTCTTTTTCTCTTTTCGCCTAAATGAGTCAATTAGTTAGGATCTCTAACACAATGTTGAATAAATTAGCAGTAGTCGGCATCTTGGTCTCATTTCCACTCTCTGGGAAATTGTGCCATACTTTCATATTACATGTGATACTGACATATTTTAGTAGAATATCTCTATCAGATTAAGGTGATTATAGGTTCTGAGTTAATGAGATTTTTTCCCCAATATTATGACTATTAGATTTTATTACATGTACATTTAAAATAAATTAATTTTACCAATGACTGAAATGGATACATTTTTTAAAGCACAATATAAATATGAAGTGATTCAATAAGAATAAAGCCCCTAAACTTTAATTTTTAGTTAAAATGCCCAACCACTAATAACTTGACTGCCTATGCTGCCCTGCTCATATGGCTAAAGGTGGACATTTTACCAACTGTCAAGGAACACATAACTCCTAAATTATGGGAAATACTCCATAGTATAGAAGACAAAGGCAAAGAGAACACCATGTTCTATGAGGTTATTACAAACCTTGAAACCAAAATTGGTCACAGGTCATTCAAGATAGGAGATACAGGGCAACCTTTTTGAACACCTATTCAATCATCTGGAATTTCATGTCTTAGAGTTCTTCTCCTTGAGATTTACGCTCTAGTTTGTATACCTCCTCTGCATTTTCATGCTTCTTTTTGGGAGGGCGGGGCTTTGATTAATCAATCACTAAGCCACGCTGTTGAATTCCTCCTCTCAGTTTTATTCCCCTTATTTTTCTTTTCTAAAATTTACTTTTTCTCTTTGAGATTTGCTCAATACATAAGTTTTCATTGCTTTCTGTTTTTTATTTTGTATCTTTCCTTCTTTAATTTGCTCCTTGGTATACTTTAAACATTCTTGATTAAAGTCTCTTTTTAACATAAAAACTACCATCTCTTGTAATTGCTGATTATATCACATGGCAGTTTTTCACAGGTTTCTATTATTCAGTAGCATTTCCTTTTGTAGAAGCTGGCTTGTACATTGATTTATGGAAGCAGCTGTCTGGAGGCCTATGAGATTAACCAGAACCAGGTGCCTTCTGACAATAGTTTCCCAATTCAGAAAATGTTAGCACCTTCTAAAAAGTGTTCATGAGAGTTGTATGATAGTGTCCTTTGTAGCCTGAGAGTTGAAATTTGTACCTTCTGTCTCTTCCTGGGGTAAGTCATCCTGCTTCTTGTCCGCTGGGTGGAACATTTCTCACCTCCTTCTACTTTGCTTTTTGCAATGAGGCTACTTCTAAATACCCTCCCCCAAACACATGGCCATGCGTTTCCAGTTTTTTTTTCTTTTTAGCAAGTATTCAAATCTTAGCTCCAGAATTATACATACAATTCAGGTACTCATAGGAATTTACCTTGGCTTACTCTTACTGACAGCTGTGAAAATTTCAGATCTCTTCTTTTTCTTTCTTCTATTAAAAAATATATACAACATATTCTCCATTTGTAAAATGTAAGGTGTTTATTTTGCAAATGGACGAATAAACTAATGGATAGCCCCCTCTCTGAACAAGATAATGAAACTGTGTTCAATTCAATTCATAGTGTATTAGGTGCTTAGAGCATTTAGCATGTCAGATGCATCACATTAAAAGGAATAAAAGCAAATTCAGGACCATCAATGCCTTGCTAAACCACTTCTCCCATTAAAGCTCATAGAAGAGGCCTTTGAAGTGAAAATTAAAGGTGACTTTGTTTAGTTCTGGGTGTTTAAAATCAATGTGGCAAGAAAAGTTGCTTAAGTTGAAGGAACGAAATTAGCTTTTCTTCACTTTACTTCTGAAATGTGTTTTGTACCTGCACTGATTAGAATGTCCTGAGCCAAAGGTCTTTCTTGTCTATGGAACACTCAAGTACTTCCGGCAATATTTAGGGTTAGATGTGTGTTTCCTGGTTATTAGGAAACCTGATTAGTGTCTGGTAAGGCATCCAGATGGCCTGCAACCCAGGAAGAGATGTCTGGAGTATAAAGTATTGACTTTGAATGTGGAGAGAGACCAAGGTCCATGTGTGGAGGGAGGTGTGTGCCCTCATGCACGGGGGCATCATACATTGTTAACAGAGGTGGCATCTGCAATAAAGTAAGAGCTTCCTGTTCCAACTGGGACTCATCTCAATATACCCGCAGCTAAACTTGTCTCCAAGTGCTTCATTCGGACATCACGGGCTCTGCAAATTGAAAATGACTTAGAGATCAACTCATTGATCGGTCTCTTCATATATATGGGGAAACTGAGGAACAGAGAGGGAAAAGCTCTACAGTTCCCTGCATGTGGTTGTTCTGAAAAAGCCGGAGTGCCTTGCTGAGTGCTGAGATCCTGCTCTGCATGTGTGCTTTGGATAATGCCAGCTGGAAAGAGTCCATATCAACCTCTTCCTCTGTGTCTCACGCAGTTACCTTTTCTCTTCTACTCACCCAGAGACAGAAAAGCAAACCCTGATTATGACTCCCCTGCCTTGCAATGAGACCAATTTAAAAACAGCACCTGTCTCAGGGTGAGAGTATTCATCCCCCAGGATGTGAATTCGGTGTTTTCCAGAGCACCTGTGCACATTATGCTAAGCTAGCCCCATTTTTGTCTCATGGGACAAAAGATTCCACATTCCCAGAAAAGTCCAGCAAGATAAAAGAGTGAAGGCTGACTTCTCAGTGACTGAGGAGACACTTCTTAGAAAAGGAGAGCATCTTCCCGCTCTGAGTCCAAGCAGCAAGCTCCATGGCAGAGCAGAGCCACTGTGGCCCATTCCTCACTGCTCCTCATTCCTTACACCAGCAAGCATCTTTAGCATCTTGATGTTATTTTTCACCGTCGCCAACTATTCTGAAATATACCCTTGTTGGTTTCCATCAGGAATGGCAGGACGTGCAGACACCAACTGTCACGAAGGAAGAAGTTGCTACTCACAGTTCCCTAGAGATGGGAGACATGGGTGTTACTTTGGCGGGGGGGGGGGAGGGTGGTGCACAGTGGGTCTGAGGCTGAAGAAGCAAAGAAAATCATCTGCCAGAGTCCATTTTTGTGGCTTCTGAGGAAAAGGTGAGGCACACAGATGCAGAATTGGAAAGTTGAAGAATTTGAGAGGGCTGTGGGGCAAAGGGACTGTCCCTAGTGTTCAGGTACCAGACCCTGGGTGAGTCACACAGAGGAGTATCCCCTCCCCAGCTGTAAGACAAGGATGAACAGAGGTGTGTGGGAGTGTGGGCTCTGCATGGGTTAGAAAGCATATGAAAGGTGCCCTCCTGGGCAAATGTTTTACTGTCGCTAAGAATTAGCTAGCCCTAGAAGGGGCAGTCTCTGCCCGGTCCGTGAAACCCTAGGTGCCAGTCTTTCAGTAACATGAAAGATAAGACGAGATGTTTGATGCACCAGCACTGCTCCTCCTGACCTTGCTCAAGCATCCCTCCCCCTCCTGCAGCCTTTCACCTCCTCTAGCTTCTGTCCCTCTTGGTCTGAAGCGAACTGTCTGTTTCTGGCCATTTGCTCCAGCTAACTTGTTCCCTGAAGGGGTGACACCCTGGGGTTTCCCTCTACTGACTCCTCCTGGCTCCTCCTCTCCAGTACCAGAGCCAAGAGACTTGGGCCAGTGATGAGAGGAAGGAAGGACTCGGGAAATCGCACATGGGAGAGAGGATGAGCTGGGGCTGCAAAGCCACTGCCCAGGGGCCTCATCAATTGCATGTGAGTAAGAAGAGTGTCCTGGGATAAGATACAAAAGCCTTGAAGTAGAAGATATTAATGAATATCAAGGAAGGTGGTGGAGGGAGAATATTGCACATTTTATTTACTTCTTGCTCCTAACAAGGCAATACTGTGCCTTGCTAAAGGATGTCAGAAATATTACCGTTAAGCCAACTTTCTTAGCCCCAGATCCCCTTTTGTAAAATTAGAGTAATAATATCACCTTGGCATAGTGTCATAGCCTTGAACTGACTGTGTAGACACATTTTGTAGCATAGGCCATAGTACAGCACATAGTAGGTACTTGGGAAATGATTCTTTTCCAAATTCACAGAATTACATTTTCAAGACTATCTCTTTTCTTTGTCTTGGGAGGCATCCAACATGGAAACAGCTATTCCAGCTGCTGCAGCAACCTTGTACTTCATGTTCCCAGGCAGAAGCATGGATGTTTCCAAACGTAACAATCCAGGTCCTGGTAATTCAGTTCACTAATGAAATTTCCATCATATTCTGCTGTGTCAGCATTTTTGTCGAAACTAAGGCATTCAAGACCTGAGCTGTGCTTCCCACACAGCACAGGATCACCCGGGCCCACTGGATCTCAGCACACTGTGGGGCTGGGCAGCAATCTCGACAGCGGTTCTCAACCTGTGGGTTGTGACCCCTCTACAACAATGAAATACATTGTGGCATTAGGAAGGTTGAGAACCACTCGTAGAACAAGCTGAGCCTGGAAAAACAGGAAGCTGGCGTTACAATGGGTTAATTAAGATATAGCAAGTTAATGAAGGAAATCAAATTTATTTTTACATTAGTACAGGACAGCATAGCAGATATAAAAATTTCAACAACTTAGAAGTACACAGTTAAAAGTAAATGGTCAACGCACTCATACATGTATACAACCCACTCTGTTCCCAAGAGGAAACCCCAGGAACTGTTTGGCGGTACACTTCCGGAACTTACTCTGTGTATTTGTATACACATGTCTATACATATACAGATATATTGATATTAAAACCATATGTGATTACAGGTCGTGTTTTGTAACTTGTTTTTTTTTGATTTAATACATTGATTTTTTAATGTTAACACAAATAGATATAAAGTACTTAAATATTTGAAAACCTGTTATTTCATGATAGGGATGTATCATTCACAGTTTACTTTCCCTCAAAGGAAATCTTAGTTCTGCTTCCATACATCCCCTACTGTAAAAGAAATACTTCAAAGGACATATAGATTGCTCTGTGTAATTTTTTTTTTTTTAACATAGGATATTGTTTGTATTAGTTTTATTGGGCTGCCATAACAAAACATCCCAGACCAGGTGGCTTAACCAACAAAAATGAATTCCCTTGAAGTTCTGGAGCCATTAAGTCCAAGATCAGGTGCCAAAGAATTGGTTTCTGAGAAAGCCTCTCTTCTCAGCTTGTCGACAACCACTTTCTCACTGTGTCCTCCCAGGGTCTTTCCTCTGTGTGTACTTGTCTGCATCCTATCTCCTCCTCTAAATAAGGACAGAGTCATATTGATGAGAATCCACCCTAAAGACACCATTGAAACCTAATTACCTGTCTGAAGGCCTTATCTCCAAATATGAATACATACTGAGGTACAATGGGTTAGGATTTCAACATATGAGTTTTGGGAGGGAGTTACAATGGGTTAATTAAGCCACTGCCCAGGGGCCTCATCAATTGCATGTGAGTGAGAAGGGCATCCTGGGATAAGATACAAAATCCCTGAAGTAGAAGATATTAATGAATATCAAGGAAGGTGGTGGAGGGAGAATATTGCACATTTTATTTACTTCTTGCTCCTAACAAGGCAATACTGTTCAGCTTGTAACAAGTTCAGCTTATAACAATGTTCTGTTATAATCAGTATTGCTGATGAACAAATTGGCCATAAAACTCAGCACTTTCAAGCAGTTATTTATGTAAGCTCGGTGAGTGCTTAGTGTGCCACATAACTACTTGTCTCCAGGCCACAAGTCTGGAGCTGGAGGTGGATATCAGCTGAAACTCCCCATGGTAGTTTTTTTCTCACTATTTCTCAAGGTCTTCCAGCCCTGCCATTTTCCATCAAGAAGAGAATCTATTGGATATATACCTAGTAAATCACATCATAACAATGATATTTGTACTAGAATGTTTATTGCAGCCCAATTCATAATTGCTAAGTCATGGAGAAAACCCAAGTGCCCATCGACTCGTAAATGGATTAATAAATTGTGGTATTTTATGGAATATTGGAATGGAACCATGGAATATTATGCAGCCGTAAAGAAAGATGGAGACTATACCTCTTTCATGTTTACATGGATGGAGCTGGAAAATATTCTTCTTAGCAAGGTATTCCAAGAATTATTCGAAAAAGTACCCAATGTACTCAGCTCTAATATGAAACTAAGTTATAGCTTTCATATGAAGGCTGTAACTCAATCTCAGTATAAGAGCACCGGGAAGGGGGCAAAGGAGGGGAAGGAAGGGGGAGGAAAGGTGGAGGGAGGGTGATGGGTGGGTCCACACCTAGGGTGCATCTTAGAAGGGTGCAGGTGAAGTTTATTAAATGTAGAGTATAAGGGTTTAAACACAATAACTAAGAAAATGCCATGAAGGCTAAGTTAACCAGTTGGGTGAAAATATTTCAGACTGTATATGGAACCAGCACTTTATATTCCATGATTGCATTATTGTGCACAGCTATGATTTAATAAAAAAATAAAAAGAAGAGAATCTATTTTTTCTCCTCATGAAGCAGTACTTTGTGATAATCTCTCCAGAAGAAAATATGGTCAAAGTGACATTGTATAACTTTTGAGGTTGATCTGAAAAGGCAACAAAACATCTATCTTTCCTCCTCCCTCTCTCTCTCTCTTTCTCTCATTTTCTCTTGGGACACTTACTTGGAAGTCAGTTGCCACATTAGGGAGCTCAGAATAGCTCAGATGAAAGGAAACTGAGACCACCAACCAAGAGCCAGTATGAACCTCCAGATATGTGAGCAAATGGGCTTCAGTCCACACAGTCATTGCTCTACTAAAATCTGTGTTCATGATAAGAGGCTGCTTTATATCATCAAGGGTTGACTAACTGGTTATAAGCCACAGCAGGTGGAACAGCTTGTTTGCTCATGTGCCTGGTTTGGAGGATTTGACTTCTAAGACTTCTGATGGGAGAGCCTGTAGGTGGCTCTTATTGTGGCTTGGGTTCCTCAAGAAGGCAGGCCTCTGGGTTGTTGGACCTTGTACACAGACCTTTAGGGGTTCAAGTGCAAGTGCCTTATTGAATGAGGAAGACACTCCACTGAGTTTCATGACCTAGCCTCAAAAGTCACACAATGTCACTTTCACTGAACTTTCCTGCCTATAAGCAAATAAATCTAAGGTGTCTTGATTTAAAGAGGAGAGACAGAGGCCCACTTTTCAATGAAATAAGTGTCATAAATGTGGCAGATGTGTTTCAAACTGTCACCTGTCCTGTGTTAGAGACCGGCTACCTGTGTGTACAGCCTGCTTCTCCTCCTGGAGCTCAGCCAATTTCTCCTCTACAAGCTGAGACATTTTTTCATCTTTACCTTCTAGTCACTGATTGTTTACAGTCCATGTTCATTTCGTTCCACTGCACTATCCTTATATTGGAATTTTGATTTTAGGAATCACGTTTTTTAATTTCCCCTAATCCCTTTCCTCTGTTCCAATTGGTTCTTTTTCCATGTTTAATAAATGCAATGCCCTCTCGTGTTTCTCTGAGGATACGCTTTATCTCTCTCTTCGTAAGTTCTCTTCTCTCTCTTAAATCACCTGTTTTCTCTAGAGTCAGTTACTATATGTCTGCTTTTAGATTTCCCTTTCATGATGTCTCTCCTCTGTTGATCTTTGATTTGCCATTTTAAAATATGAATGAAAGCCCAGGTTATTTGGTTTGGCAGCTGAATGGGCTTTCTCTGAGAATTGGCAGGAGGTCAGTTTCTCTAGTGGACTTCTCCCAGGGATGAGAGGCGTGACCACAGGCCATGTGTGGTGGACGATGTCAATTAGCCGTCATCACGTCAGGTGCTTGGTGTCCTCAATACCTGGGCATCCAAAGTAAGAAAGACTTTCCTCTGGCAAAGAATTAACAATTTTACTTGACTTAACCTATACCTGCTTATTTTCCTTCCTTCTCTATAGGTTGGTTGGGTATAAAGTTTCGGGTTGGAAACTTTAGGTTCATATATTTCCCCTCTCAATTTTGAAGCCATTATTTAACTATTGTGTTTTTCCAGTGATTGAAGTTTTGATACAGGACAAGTGGCATCCCAGCCAGCTCATTGGAGCTGGGGATCGTGGACCAGTGCCACTGCCTTGGCGAAGTTGGTGCAGTGGTGGCAAGCTCAGAACCACCGGGCTGGTGGGTGAGCAGTGGTGCCCCATTTCCTAGGCCTGGGAATGAAAGGGATTGTAGCCATTCATTTACGACCCAGATAGGACCCAGACATGTCCCAGACACGTTGTCCCAGACATGACCAGACATGTCCCAGACACCCTAAATGTAACTACCAAGCTCCGCTAAATGTAACTACCAAGGGCCCCATGCGACTCTCCCTAGACAAAGAGACAGACAGATAGACAGACAAAGAGCTTTTCTCTCCTGACTTGGGTTTTCTCTCTCGACTTGGGTTTCCTCTCTCTCCCAAGAGCTCTGGAGCTTCTGTAGTCTTTTCTGTAAATAAATCCTGACTTACCACTGATCTGTGGTCCATGGATTTATTCTTCAAATCACTGAGACCAAGAACCTATTGAAGAGCGAAATTCCGCTATCAGTTTGACTTTAGATTAAACACCTTCTCCCTCATTCTACTCACCCTTTTTTGATGCTTTTAGGATTGTGCTCATGTCAGGTGTGGTGAAGTTTAGGGTCCGTCACAGTGGGGCTGGTCATTTACATTTACTGTGCTGGGTATTCAGTCAACCCTTTCAAAAACTCTGGGATTTCAATTCTGAGAATTTTAAAAATTACGTTTTGCCTCTAGAATGGAAGAAAAAGTATCCAATGTATACACCTCTACTATGAGACAAATTCTTTATCGTTCAAGTGTTGAATACTTTTTTAGCATCAATTGAAGTGATCAAAAATCACTTTTGATTTGAAGTGATCAAAAACACTATTAAAAGAGTAGAAAATAAGCCACAGGAGAGTATATCTGCAGCACATGTACTTATGTGATTCCAAGAAAAGACTCAATGTTTGAATACAAATCAACTAAGGACAGAGAACCTGATGGACTAAGTTTCTGTTTCAACACTGCTGACTTCTTGAACCGGATGGTTCCTTGTTGTGAGGGTCTAGTCTATGTGTTATAAGTTGTTTGGCAGCATTTTTAACCTCTACCCACCAGAAGGCAGTTGTAACAACCAAAAACACATCCAAAGATTGTCAAATATCTTATAGGAGAAAGGGAGTAAAATCATCTCTGGTTGGGAAACACTGTCATAGGACAATGAACAGAAGATACAAACAGGCATTTGAAAAGGAGGAGATCCAAATAAGCAAATGAAAAGATGATCAATTTTATTAATAATTAGGAAAATGCCTATGGAAACTGATTTGGGGTATGAGACACTCCTTATATTGGCAAAAATTGGAAATTCTAGCAATTGTTAGTGAAGATAAGGAGCATTGGCAATTCTTATGCACTGTAAGTGGATATATGAATGGATTCAAGCACTTTGAAAAACAGTCTAGCATTATCTCATCCAGTTAAGGCTATATAATAAACTTAGGACTATAAAATTCCACTTATAAACCATGTATCCTAGAGAAACACATTCACATGTGCATCTGAATACATGTCCAAGAATGGACACAGCAGCATTATTTTTAACAGCCAAAGACTAGAAGCAATTCAAATGTCCAAGTATTCATTCAGTGGAATACAGTGGTGAAAACAAGTAAGGGAAATATCCAAATAAGGATGTGTTTCACAGATAAAATGTTGAATGAAAGACAGCAGAAAGGAATACACACTGTTTTATTCCATATAAAATGTTTGAAAATAATCAAAATTAAACTTTATATTTTAGTGACACATATTTAGTAGTGAAACTGTAAGAAAAAACAAAAATTTGCTATAGTAAGTCAGGATGAAGATACCTGTTATAGGTATGGAGAAAGAAAGTGGCATAAACTTGAGAAGACACTAGAATGCTGCTATTTTGTGATTTAATTGTTGGCTTTGTGATTCTGATTATATTATACATTTTATAATATGTACACTTTTTTTTTATAATTTTATTGAATCTTAATTGTGTACATTGGTGCAATCATAGGGCACAATGTGCTTCATATGCAATCAGAAATATTTTGATCGTACTGTTACAGATAGCCTTCATGTCATTTTCTTGATCACTATATAAAGACATTGATACTCTACCTTTAATAAGTTTCACCAGTACCCTGTTAAGATGCACCATAGGTGTGTTCCCACTAATTGCCCTCCTTCCACCCATCCTCCCCCCCTCCCCTCCCCTCTTCTCCCCTCCCTTTCCCTTTTCCCTGTATTCTTGTGCTATAATTGGGTTTTAGCCTTCATATGAAAGCTATAAATTAGGTTCATATTAGGGCTGAGTCCACTGGATACTTTTTCTTCCATTGAGCTGGAACATATTCTTCTTAGCAAAATATGTACACTGTTTTGTATATGCTTGTATATTTCACAATTTGAAAAAGGTAATAAATATTTCCAAAAACTCTTCCATATTACAAAATCTTTTCCTTCTTTAAAACTATTTTCATTTTACTTTCTTAACATATTTTTATCCTAATCTAATATTTTCATATTTGGATGAGTTCATTGCTCATCTATTAAAATTAATATAGTAAACAAATATATATATTTAAATGTTTTTTTTTCTGTGATAATAAGGCTCCACAGCATGCAGATTTATGGGCTTTAATGTACTTCTTTTATTTTTGTATTTATATTTTAGAGGCAGGATCTTGCTTTATCATCCAGCTAGAGTGCAGTGGTGCAATTACAGCTCCCTGCAACCTTGAATTCCCAGGTTCAAATGGTCCCCCAACCTCAGTAGCACACCATCACAGCCAGCTAATTTCCTTTTTTTTTAAATAAAGGCACAGTCATGCTGTCTTCCCCAGACTGGTCTTCCAAAGTGCTGGGATTACAGGTATGAACCATTGTGCCTGGCCCCTAACAAACTTCTTTAACACATCATTTTAGGATGGAGTTTTTAATACAATTATTATTGGTATGTAATTTGTTAAAACAACATAATCACATTATAAACTTTGATAATTATCGCACATCAAGGAATTTTATTGGCAAGGTATCTTTTAATACGATATCAACAGTGATCAAAATTATTCTTGTCTGTTTATGAGACAAATGTTACTGCTATGGTTTGAATGTTTATATGTCTCTAAACTCATGTTGAACGTGCATGGGATCAAGGCCCTTATTAAAGAGGCTTCATATAGAGTTGGTCCTTTTGCTCTTTTATCCTTCTGCTTCCTGCCACATGAGGACACAGCATACATCCCATCCAAGGACGCAGTAATAAGGTTACATCTTGGAAGCACAGAGTCCTCATCAAACACAAAACCTACCAGTGCTTTAACCTTGGACTTCTCAGCCTCCAGAACTGTTAGAAATAAATTAATGAGTTTTAAAATATATCTTCCCAAGTCTCAGGTATTTTGTTTATAGAAGCACTAATGACCTAAGACAACTGCTAAAAACTTTTGCTAAAAAACTAGCATGTCGTTCCAAAATTTGTTAAGATAATTAGAAGATAGTAAACATTTATTAAGCTGAAATAGATATTCATTTCAATTAGAAGATTTCATAATGTTGTTTACTTTTTCATTTTTTTTCCAAGCACACAGATATTGAAATATATTTTCCACGCAAAATATTATATATATTAAATAACATACAGTGGTAACAATGCAGTGTAGGTTTCCTGGGAAACAGACTCTGTGATAGAATTATACATAATATTCGTAATGTTATTTAACAAAATAACATTTTAACTATCTTGGGAAATAACATTCTATTGCAAGAAAATCATTTCAAAATTTTATCAGTCAGTTTTATTTAGGATATCATGAATAATTTGAAAACCCATAAATGATTCCACTTGCATTAAAAAATTATGACTATAGGATAACTTTCAAAATGGTGTTGTGAAGAAGTCTGTGGTCTTGCTTCCTGGCGAAAGTTGGTGAAAATTACCTAGAAACTGTCCTAAGGGCAGATGATAGCAAATAGAACAGCAAATCTATGGTATTTGGGCCTCCAGCCACTCCATTCACTAACCCCCTACAGTTCAGTCTGACAGAAGCTCTCCTCTGAGGGTTGCAGCTAAGAAACAGAGGGCTCTTTTTACCTGCAGCTCCCTGTCAAGGATGATAATACCTTCTTGGGAGCAGCAGGGTGCTAACATTTCTCGTCCTCTTCAAATCCCATGTCCAAGTTGCTGGAGTTCTGTTTTTCAGGCAAGTGGGGCAGAAAGGGCTGGATCTTTCTTCTACTCATCCCCATCACAGGGCAGAAATTATATCCCAAGTGCTGCAGGGTAAGACTAATGGAACTCAATTAGCCTTGCTTCACTGAGCATGGGGTTCAGTTTTCAGTCCAGGAGACACAATTCACAAAGACCAAAGTTACTGCCCTCATCCAGTTGCATGCTGCTAGAAACAGGGCTGTCACTCCAAGGGAAGTCTTTACTCTGAGCTCAGTCTTTGCTCTCACACAGGGGGAGAAGCAGACTGTTAGGGTAGACAACAACTCTGAAGCTCTCTCTCTCTCTCTTTTTTTTTTGAGGTGGTTTTTATGTTTTTTGAGACAGAGCCTTTTTTGTTTGTTTTTTGAGACAGAGCCTCACTCTGTTGCTCCAGTATAGAGTGCCCTGGCATCATAGCTCACAGCAACCTCAAAGTCCTGGCCTCAAGGGATCCTCTTGCCTTAACCTCCCAAATAGCTGGGGTTATAGGCATGTACCAACACATCCACATAAGCTAGCTTTCCTTATTTTAGCAGAGGTGGGGTCTCACTCTTGCTCAGGCTGGCCTCGAATTCGAGAGCTCAAGTAATCTATCTGCTTTGGCCTACCAGAGTGCTAGAATTATGCCTAGCCAACTCTGAAGCTCTCAAAAAGAGAACTGAATTTATTTGGTATAGAACAGTACTTCTATCCAAGTACTTACCAGGCCTGACCCTGCTTAGCTTCTGTGAGAGGCTGATATGGATTAGCAACAAAGTAAACTGTAAACCAGCTGGAAGTTTGCCAAAAATGTACGAAACTCAAGAACTCTTTACATATACCATGACTTAATAATCCATTCGTGGATTGATGGGCACTTGGGCTTTTTCCATGACTTAGCAATTATGAATTGGGCTGCAATAAACACTCTGATACAGATATCTTTGTAATAATGTCATTTTTGGTCTTCTGGATATATACCTAGGAGAGGAATTATGGGGTTGAATGGCAGTTCTATTTTTAGATTTCTAAGTTTTCTACAGAAAAGGACTGTATTAGTTTGCATTCCCACCAGCAATGTAAGAAAGATGGAAACTTTACCTCTTTCATGTTTACATGGATGGAGCTGGAAAATATTCTTCTTAGCAAAGTATCCCAAGAATGGAAGAAAAAGTATCCAATGTACTCAGCCCTACTATAAACTAATTTATAGCTTTCATATGAAGACTATAACCCAATTACAGCACAACAACTGGGGAAAAGGGCAAGAAGGGATAGGGGAGGGGGGAGTGTGGGGTGGAGGGAGGGTAATTGGTGGGGCCACATCTATGGTGCATCTTAGAAGGGTACAGGTGAAACTTACTAAATGCAGAATATAAATGTCTTTACACAAAAACTAAGAAAATGCCATGAAGGGTATGTTAAACAATTTGATGAAAATATTTCAGATTGTATATGAAACCAGCACATTGTACCCCATGATTGCACTAATGTATCCATCTATGATTTAATAAAAAATATAAAAATTAAAAAATTAAAAAAAAATTGGGATATTGATAATATCTACTGATAGTGTTACAGTATTACCCCTGTAAGTTAGATAATCTGTGTAAAAACACTTCCATAGTCTTCATCACATAAATGACCAGTGAGTCTTGGCTTTTATCATAATTTGCATTATAACACAATCCAGGGCAGTCAACATATTTGAATCTGCTACTGAGATCATATTTATTTTCAGACCATGAAGCCTCCAAAGCTTCTGGAGACTTTCATCTTCCAGTTGCTTAAAAGAAATACTCGTTGCCTGCCATTGGATACATGTTGTTGTAATTAGAATGAAGGTGACTTCACTAAGAATTCTACCTCAGATGGCTCAGGGCAGGGGCCACCCTATCTATGGAGGCCTCACCTTTCCCTCTTTTGGTGACACTGGGCAAGGCAGTCCTCGGGGGATCAGTGCAGCCCTTTCTCAGGGCACCGGGCTTAACGCCTTGCAGCACTGTTTGGGCTGGGGCCCAGTGGGGGCAGCAAGTCAGTTCCATTTACAGAGCACGTTGTCTTCCCTCAGGTGAGGTTATCCTACACAGGGAGCCACAGGGAAATGTCTTTACATAGGAGTCAGACTTGTACTTGGCCAAGTGCCGACCCTCTAGATCGGGGTCCTTAAACTATAGCCCGTGGGCCACATGCGTTGGTGTGAATTGTACTTGTTCCCGTTTTGTTTATTACTTCAAAATAGATATGTGCAGTGTGCATAGGAATTTTTTTTTTTAAACTATAGTCTGGCCCTCCAACGGTCTGAGGAACAGTGAATTGACCCTGTTTAAAAAGTTTGAGGACGCCTGCTCTAGATAAAGGAGATGATGCCACATGGAATCATTTCAAATTAAACATTTTTGACTCTGATTTTTCGTGATATTGTCTGATCATAAGTGCTTCTGTTTCTTTTTGGTCTCTGGGTGTCATTCCATAAACCTTGATTTTTAATCAGTCTTTCTGCTCGGTTCCATTACTGTCCCCTGCAAGGCTGGGACTTACGACTGCCTTGCCTTATGTTCCAGAGTGAAAAGAACATCTCACAAGACAAGCAGAAAGATGGCTAACGTCTTCCGCTCATAGCAGAGGAGGGCAGAGGCCCTGAGAGCTCCAGTCTCTAATTCCATTTCAGATCCCCACGTGCCCAGTGAGCTGTTGAGCCAAAGAAGAAGACGCTTCAGTTCTTGTTTTGAACTTATTTCCAGTTTAGAAAACCTTAAGTGCTTCTTTGGTCTTCCTTTCTTCCATAAAAAATCCTGAAGAAGCAGAGCTAGATATTGGGCAGCTTCAGTATTGTGTGGCAGTTGTTAGTTACGGTGAGGGAAGGGGCCGAGAGGGAAAAAGGATGTTGTCAACAATCAGGAAAACACAATGGAGGCTGCTATTCCAGTTCTGTTTGCTTTTGACAAAATCTGAGTCCCTGGCCAGGAGTTTAATAGGTATTTGGTGAGTTAATGCTGGGTGCACTGCTGTCTCTGCGGCTCACTGGTGCAGCGTCAGTAATGAGAAGACATGAATCGTGCACACACCTTATTCACGCTGACAATATGGTTCTTAGGCCACTTCATTTGCAGGGAGGTGAGGGGACAGAAAACAGAATCCCATATTCACAGCAACCAACCTCTGGGTAGACAGGAGCCTGCACAACGGAATGTGCAGTGGACCAGAGGCGCGGCCCCGGCTCACATCACAGGAGGTCCTGCCCTCCGCCTGCTGCCCCTGTCTGGAGTTTTGAAGCTGGAAAATTTGCATAACTTGCAGGAAAGGCAGCTATGTCCAAATAACTTCAACAAGTATAGAATGCCAGCCTGGTCGCAAGGCTTGTCAGGAGGCCAGGTTGTGGCATCAGGCACAGCTCCTACCAGCTCTGCCCACATCTGTAGTTCTGCCTGTCCAGCAGGCACTGCCTCATCCTGTAGTGACAGCATTTCCATTTCCACGTGGGGACTCACTCAGCCATCATCACACCCGGAACTGGCAGTACCAGAGCTTGGTGAGCTTGAGGGTGAGAGCGAAAACCAAACTAAGACTCTCATACTTTTACTCCTAGAAATGCCTGTGGAGAGGAGTGACCCACCAGAAGGAAATGATGGATCGGAGTTAATCCCTCCTGACTCGGGTGCGTTACAACAATCTGTTAGCACATGGTGCCCAAATATCCAGGGCCACACTAATGTCTGCCTTTTCTAAAGCCTGGTGGCAGATTCCTCCTTAATTCTGAGAACAACCTCAAAGACTTTTAACAAATCTCTTATTGATTAAATTAGCCAGAGGCACTTTCCTTAGCTTTCTAATAAATAACCTAAGGAATTCATCACAAGAGGAAAGAAGTGAGTCAAGACACCTGGGAATTGAGTGACAGACACCTGGATTTCAGATCTGGAAACGCACAGGGTGCCCTAATTCTCCTGAGCCTCCATTTCTTCATAAGTAGATGATAGATTTGGGTTATATGATTCTAAGATCTCTTTGCTTAGAATATTCTGGAATTCCAGGTTCCAAACAAAAAACTTCTCTTCACAGAGTTGTACTCATTTGTAAATATAACTTATTTTTACATTATTTAATATATTAAAATATTATCTGTATTGTGTTGATCATTGGGGATACAGAAGTGAAGCTGCAGAGGTTATCATGTAGTGCAGGTAATGAGCTCTAGATAAATATCATGAGAAGTGTTATACTCTGTGGGAAGTGTTATACTCTGAGAGGTATTATACCCTGTGAGAGGCGTTATACCCTGTGATAGGTGGTATACCCCATGAGAGGCGTTATACCCTGTGATAGGTGGTATAGTCCATGAGAGGTGTTATACCCTGTGATAGGTGGTATAGTCCATGAGAGGTGGTATACCCTGTGAGAGGTGTTATACCCTGTGATAGGTGGTATACCCTGTGAAGGGCATTATACCCTGTGATAGGTGGTATACCCGGTGAGAGGTGTTAAACCCTGTGGGAGATGTCATACTCTGTGAAAACTGTCATACCCTGTGAGAGGTGTTGTACTCTGTGGCAAGTGTTATATGCTGTGGGAGGTGTTATAATCTGTGAGAGAGGTGTCATACTCTGTGTGAAATGTTACACTCTGTGAGAGGTATTATACCCTGTGGGAGGTGTCATACTCTATAATAAGTGTCATACTCTTTGTGAAGTGTTATATTCCTTGAGAGGTGTTATACTCCTGTGAAGTGTCATATTCTGTGAGAGGTGTCATACTCTGTGGGAAGTGTTATATGCTATGGGAGGTGTTATACCCTGTTAGAGGTGTTACACCCCATTAGAGGTGTTATACTTGGTGAGAGTTGTCATACTCTGTGAGAAATGTTACATTCTGTGACAGATGTTACACTCTGTGAGAGGTGTTATACCCTGTGAGTCTGTGAGAGATGTTACATTCTGTGGGAAGAGTCATACTCTGCGACAGGTGATATACTCTGTGGGAGGTGTCATACTGTGTCGGAAGTGTTATACTCTGTGAGAAGTGTTATACTGTGTGACAGGTTATACTCTCTGGGAAGTGTTATATTCTGCTATAAGCATTATATTCTGTGCCAAGTGTTATACCATGTGAGGAGAGTTATATGCTGTAGGAAGTGTTACACTCTTTGAGAAGTGTTATATTCTGTGACAAGCATTACGTGCTGTGAGAAGTGTTAGAAGCTTTGGAAAGTGTTACACTCTGTGGGAAGTGTTATACTGAGGGAGAAGTGTTAGATACTGTGAAGAGTATCATACTGTGTGGAGTACTACGTGCAGTGAGAAGCCGTATACTCTGTGAGGAGTGTTATATGCCGTAGAAGATTTTATACTCTGTGGGAAGTTTATACTCTGGGAGAAGAGTTATATTCTGTGGAAAGTGTTTTATTCATCGAGAAGTTTTATATACTGAGAAGAGTTATACTCTGCATTAAGTGTTATATGCCATGAGGAGTGTTGTACTCTGTGGGAAATGTTATACTCAGTAAGAAGTTTTATATACTGTGAGAAGTGTTATATGCTGTGAGGAGTGTTACAGTGTGTGAGGCATTCTATATGCCATAGGAAGTGCTATACTGTGTGAGAAGTGTTATACTCATGAAAAATGTTATACTCCTTGAGAAGTGTTGTACCCAGTGAGAAGTGTTATATGCTGTGAGAAGTATTGTACGCCATGAGAAGTGTTATACTCCGTGCGAGGTGCTGTATTCTCTGTGAAGAGTTGTACCCCATGAGAAGTGCTGTACTCCATGTGAGGTGTTGTACACTGTGAAAAGTATTGTATCCCGAGAGTTGCACTCCATGTGAAGTGTTATTCACCATGTGAAGTGTTACACTCCTCAGCAATACACAGAGGAATCTAAGCTGAGTGAATAAGCGCAGTGAAGACAGGAGGGGTGATGGGCGGTGTGACGGCTGTAGGGTAAGTTAGCAGTGAATTCAATGTGGGGGAGGGAGCAGAAAACTGCTCTTGGAGGAGGCATCACAACACATGAACTGCAAGGTAAAAGGTGGAATTCAGGGAACGGGTTTTTCGAAATCAAACTTTTGGAGGAGACATGTTGAATTAATGGGTTTGTGTTGGAGTAGAGCGAACAGGCAGTGAGGAAAGTCCTACAGAGAGGTGACCGCACCTTCTCCTTCCTCCCCCAGCGTACCTTGTGCTGCCGGATTGTGAGTTAAATCTGTTCGGTGAGACTTTGGCCTCCTTTCCAAAACCCAGATGTTAATCCAAATGTAACACAGGCTTGAGAGCACCCCTTAAGCTGGGGGTGGGTGTGTTCTACAAACTGTTAGAAACTGTAATTTGGCTGTCTTTGGGCAAAGAAATGACTCTATGCTTATTGTTGAGATTCTAGATATAAATGCAGAACTACAGACCCATAAGAAACATGGGTTTTACCTATAAGGATTTCCGGCCATTTCTAAAACCCCACTTTAGACAAAGTCCTGCCCATACTGCGAATCCTAAAGAGCATCAGGTTTCTCACCGGAGCAGATGGGGTGCAGCCGGCCAAGAGCAGCCGCCTCAGGTCAGTGACATGCAGTGTAAGTGCTTGGGGCGCTTGTGGAAATTCTAAAGTGAACAAAGGGCTAACCAATGAAAAGTAATTGAAATGCCATATACAGGCAGTCCTGGGTTACAAACAAGATAGGTTCTTTGCTCTTAAGTTGAATTTTTATTTAAGTTGGAACAGTTGCATTTGCTATTACCTGTAATAGTCCCATTTGTAAGTGCAAGTTGTACATAAGTCAAGTGTCTGTAACTCAGGGACTGCCCGTATGATAGTAACCACTCAACTTTAGAGGAATTATTTAGCTATTTTCAAGTCTTCTAATTTTGCTTATTTAAATAAAAATCATAGATATCTTCTAAGTTGTTTGATCTTCATTCATTGTTTTAGAAATTTAGACTTTATTAAATATTTATAAATATCCTATTTATTAATTCTTTACTGCCTTATAACTTAATGACAGTCCACTATGTGCATTTATTATTGCTGAATTCCCAAAGGCCTGCGCCTTCCGTTGAAAGGATGGCATTCACGTCACACCTGTCTTCTGTAAGTAGTTGCTATATATAGAATCTATTCTACACAGAATTTCTTTCTTTCTTTTTTTGCAGTTTTTTGGTCGGGGGCGGGTACATAGGGCTGGTGCCCTACTCCTTGAGCCACAGGCGCTGCCCCTATACAGAATTTTCTTTAAACATTACAGGTAACCCTGAAAATTGAATCCACAAAAAAGGTCAGAATAGCAAAAGATATGGGGTTTAAATAACAGTTAAGCTTTAGTTCCACTGGGGTGAATTTCAGTGGCTTTGCACTTTGCTAGTTGGTCCCATCTTGATTCGGTCATGTTGCTATTGTCACTTCAGAAACATCCTTAATGTCAGTTGCCTTCTTATCTTAACTATAGCCCTCAAACAGAAAGAAAATAAAGGTATAAAAACAATGGACAAGTTAAATATATATTTACTTTTGACCTTAATGTTGACCAGTGAAGACTCTAATTATTTTCCTGTATCTAAAGGGAAAGGGGAACAGCTCTTATTTATAATATCCTTAACTTACTGAACTTCCTGTCTGGAAGGACATAGATCAGTGTACCATCAGTATTGTCACTGTCATAAATACTGACAAAATCTTTTGAAATTGCTGAAATACATGCTATAGTTTCACTTTGATCTTTGCTCTTTGCTAAAGATATGAATGACAGCATCAACTTTGTGCACCATCATTAAAAAAAATAACTGAACTAAAAGACATCTAGCAGCTTATACAGTTAGGGAATGACTCCCCCAGTGGGCAGGATTTACAAGCTAATAGGGAAATTCTCCACAAGCACCAGGAAGACCCACCTTCCCGTTCACTAGTTTGCGTCCAACCTTATGAATGAGTTTACATTTTCCCTACATCCAAAGCGCCAATCAATAATGTTCATGTTGGTTGAGACACCAGCGACGTCTCCCTTTCTCGGGGCTACTTTCATTTTTAACTGTAAGGATTAGTGGGTCTGGATATTGTTGAGTAAAAAGGGGACTGAGGTTTCAGTGTAGAGCAGGGATTTGGATGGTGGTGTGAAAATAAAAAAGGTGGCGGCTAACAAAGGCAGATGAAGAAACACACTGAGC
This sequence comes from Arctocebus calabarensis, assembly GCA_963573935.1. Classification (NCBI taxonomy): domain Eukaryota; kingdom Metazoa; phylum Chordata; class Mammalia; order Primates; family Lorisidae; genus Arctocebus; species Arctocebus calabarensis. The sequence continues at coordinate 21,617 of CAUYON010202506.1, forward strand.
TCCCATTTCAGACCGGGCACTGTGCTGAGCACTGGTGACATCACACGAGTCAGACTTTTCTCGCATTCTTATAGCTCTTCATCTGTTGAAGACTTTCCTGAGACTTGGAAGAATTAAGGTGCCCGAAGGAAGAGAAAAGATTAGAACCTAATGAAAGAAAGAGTTTCTGACATTGCTTTTCTTTTCCTTTGATTAAAGGAATTGCAAAGGTTACCATGCTTAGCAGATCAACAGCAAAACCACACTTTTAAAGTACTAATTGCTCTATACAGGATGCAGGTGTCTTAAGCCAAGTCCTTAGACTACTAGAAACAGTTACCACCCCAGCAGATTAAGAGGTCCAGCTTTGTTGACAAACCGTTAGACCATTGCCAGGTGTTTAGTGCTGTCTTTGAGGGAGCAGTTCGAAGCCCAGTAGATGCGGGAAAGTGTTAATAGCTCTCTTCCCACGCTTGGTTGGCCCACCAGCTTGGGCAGCAAAAGACTCGTAGCCTTTCCGTTCGTATTACTTGAATGCAGTAATGGTCAATTCATTAAAAATGAATGAAGATGTGACTGTGCTTCAGGTGTCTGGAGAGGACTTCATGCCCGGTCTCTCCCCTAGATCTAGGTCCAGCTGACTTCCTGCTGGGATTTTCCATAGGGCAGCATTGCAGGCCGTCTCAGCTAAGACTAAAGATGTCCGGAGTTTGCTCCCAACACACTCCTTGTGCTGTGCTCCCCGCCTCAGGAGGAGAGAACACTGTCACCTCCCATCACCAACCCTGACGACGGGCATCGCCCTGTCTTACGTAGACATCTGTGGAGGAGGATTATTCCAGCACGGGGACGCAGAAGGATGTAAAGACAAAATTCCCTACCCTCACCAAGCTTCCATTCTAACTAGAGGCAGACAATAAACACAGTAGATAATTAAGAAGGTGGAGAGATTGATGGAGAAAATTAAGTGGTATAGTAAGGAGGATTCCAAAAAATAAAAATATCTGAATAGCTGGTCAGGTCACTTTGAGAAAAAAATTTTAAACAGTAAGGAATAAAATCATGTGAACAGCCAGGGGAAGAGCAAACAAAGGGGGTGTATGTGGAGTCTGCACGGGGGGTCCCGGGAGTGGTCATGGAGCAGACGGCTGCAGCTGTGAGCAGAAAGGGGGGCGGCCAGGGGAGGACTAGGACCTTGGCTTTTGCTTGAATGAAGTGGGAATCATCAATGAGGTCTCAGCAGAGTAGAACATGATCTGATACACATTTTAAAGAAATCATTCTGTGGTAATTGACTACAGGACATTGAATTGAAAAGAATCCATGTGTATACCATGAGAATCAGGAGGAGGAGGAGGGCAGGAAAGGGTAAGAGAGGAGGATTAAGGGAAAAATAAGAAAGGCAACACTTTACTAAAATGCCTGCTTAAAAAAAGGAATCAAATACTTCAAAAACACCATTTTTCAACCTCTTGTGTAATAAATAATCCAGGAGGGATTATTGATAGATGCTATGATCACCGGGTGGGAGTGTGTTGTGGGTACGATATTTGGAAAATGCCAAAATATCTCCCCACAAGTTTCTTCCTAGTTATAAAGAGGACAATTCCCCTTCCCAGTGGAAGGGTGAGGTGACTTGTTAACTGAGTGATCACTCAGCTTCAGTAATATCAGAGTAACCGCACACTGTGTGCTTCCTGACGTGAGGTAGTGTGGGGTGCACACATTATCTAAAGGAAACTGACACCTTCAGAACGTTTGGGACATTCTCTATGAAAAGGCGAAAAGCAGAAAAATTATGCTAGATTAAGCAGGAATAAAATCAAATTGCATTTGATTGGACCCTGGATCAGAAAAAAAAGCTATAAAAGACATTTTATATTTTCCTTCAATAAAACTGTGTCATCCTGGCTGCTACAAAAAGAACGGACTGCAGGGGCAAGGAATGAAGGGGGGTCCAGTCAGGAGGCTGTTAGGAACACCCAGGAGAACGGCAGGTTAGACTAGGGTGGGAGAAGGAAGGTGGCAGGAGCGCATCAGATTTTGTAGATTTTAAAGCCAAGAGGACATGCCAATGGTCTGAATGTGATGGGCGCACACACGCACACATACAGTACATAAGCATAAAAGATGGGTCAATAATTAATAATTGCATGTAGGTGTGGACAGGAGCAGCAGGAGGAAGAATCAACTCTAACAAGGCCTCACAGGAAGGAAGGCCTCACATCAGAGCGTGTGACGTAGAGCTCAACTGCACGCCTGAACAGGGTGCTGCCCAAGCCACTGAGTGTTCAAAGTCTCGAGTTCAGAGAAGTTTGAGCTGAGGTTATAAATCTTGAGTATCATCCAGAGATCGGTAAAGATCACCACGAGAGTCTGTCTAGAGAAAAGTAGAGAACCAAGGATTGTGCCACTGAGGTAGGGAGGGGGGTTGGATTCCAACACTGAGTCTGTTCACCAGGACCCCAAACCAGAGTCCAGACTCATCACTTTGCCCACCAAGTCCAGCCCCACTCCCAAGTCCAGCTGAACCCACTTTTTTCAAGCTCCACCCCAGTCCTCCCTGGGACTACGAGGACGACTCCTAGCCAGCTGCCCCTCCACGCCTCGCATTGTCATCACCCCATCTCTCCTTAACACTTCTGAAAATGGTATCATTTCATCCCCTGTGGGAAACTTTCAGGACTCCTCCCTGATCAGGACGAAGTCAAAGTCCTTAGCTTGCTCATGGGCTCTTTTAAGATACAGCTTTTGACTTTCCTTTCCAACTTCATCCCTTACACTTTCCCTAAAAATTCCTGTAATCTGAGCTTCAGCCATACTGGACTACTAAATAAACAAGTCCCATCATCTCAGTGAGTGGCACATAAGGTAGATACCCAATAAATACCTGTGGAATACATGAATGAATGAATGTGCACTTTCAGGAAAGCTGAAGTCAACATCAATGGCTTGTCTTTAATCTGGAACAAAAACAAATGTTTGTTGTATCCCTACTTGGACCAAGATGGGGGCATTGTAGGGCTTTTCAAATAAGAGCTGCTAACTAGTTTAGACCAGTTTAATTATAATTCCGCAAGAAATGACCTCAAGAAAGTCCCTTTTAAAGCACTGATTTTACGTTTCCGGTGTCTCCCTCCATAAGCAAACTCTGAGCAGCTGGGAGCCACATTAGTGAACTTAGAAGGTACATTTTGGTGACCCAGAGCAGAAGAGCCTATGCGTCAGGTGATGACCCATCATCAGTCATAGGAAACATGAGGCACCAAAAATTTAATACAAACCCCAAACCCACAGAAACCCGCCACAGTTTCCCATCACAGGGGTGTGACTCACATCTCGGCAGGGGGACGCATGCTTCACTGCAGCCACAAAAGAAAATGTTTCTCAAACAAACTTTTTCCCCCCAACATCATTTGCACAAAGCAGTAATTTGGTGAGAATCTTTTGAAACTTACAAAGTAATTCATTTCTTTGTGGTTGGCCTATATTGCTATGCCGGGTTCTTACCACAATGACTCTTAATTTAGGGAACAAAATGATGACAATTAATCCTTTAACTAGATTCAGCTGAATCCAGAGTCAAATTGAGGATGGATGGGAAGAAAAAAGCCCTTGGCTGACCTAACCTCTGGACCTCCCAGAAAGTGCACCCACACTCAAGGGATGCCTCCACCAACGCTGGGGAGAGGGGGGCCCTTAGCCGCCACCCCAGGCTCAAGTGCACCCCGCAGGGGCTGCACTCTTCCTGCCTCACGCGAAGGGGAGTGGAACGAGGGGAGGTGCTGCTCAGAGAGAAACGCCACAAAGTGCATTTTAGGGCTGATCCGAATTTATAGCAAAGGATTTTTTTCTTAAATATATCTTTAAAGTTGAAGGGTAGATTTGATGATTTTGTTCAGAAATAAAGAACAACAGGAACGAAAGAGTGGGTAGCATGGAAACCTCACTTATATAGCCACTCGATTATTCAGTGACATGTCTATTATGTGCCAGAAATTTAATAATAAACAGACTAAAACATAAGCTATTCATGGAGAACTCCAGAATCTAATACAGGAGACAGCTCTGTCACCAAGAAGTTATAGAAATATGATTGAATAGGCATAAAGGATCTTCAAGGAAGCAGAGAAGGTACAAGTCCCTAACTCTGCCTGGAGGTGAGTAGGGACCACCCTGTAGGTGACGTTTGTTGAGTCTTATGGGAAAAGTCTCGAATTCTCCTAGAATATGAGACTTCCAGAGAAAGGAATTCCAGGCATAAGGAACAATATATGTGAAACCCAAGAGGTAAAATGGTATAAATTGACTTCCACAGAGCCAGGGGTCTCAGAACATGTTTGTTATTCGCTGCTTTGACCCTGAGAATATTTGGAGGCTAAGATTATGAAAATAAGCCTTTAAATACAAATGGCAACAACATTAATGCATTTTTATAAAAACCTGCCATTTTCTGCAGCAATTTTTCTTAATTCTTGATTAATTCTTTGATGAATTTAACCATTTTCAATTTTTTTTTCCTTTTAAAATGCCATTTAAATTTCACTGGTACCAATTCTTTCTTCTATGGAAAATTGTACCCAATTTTGATTCATCAATCAGTTTTCTGATCCTGATGTTTCTGTGGATTCCAGCTTTTGCTAGTGTGAGGAGTGTGTATGTGTGAGGAGAACAGTTAATTATTAATTCAACAAATACAATATCTCCAGGACAAATTTTATAAATCTAAATTTTACTGAGTATCATTTCAGCTGTGCTGATGTTAATTTCTCTAATACTATTTATTGAAAAGCTATTGGAAACCAGGAAGGGGAGAGGGTGGGAGGGGCACGATGGGTCAGAACTTGCCTCTCAGGTGCAATGTACACTGCTCAGGAGATAGCACGCTATACAATCCATGCAAACGACAGAAACGTTTGTACTCCCTAAATCTGTCAAAATGTTAAAAAATTCATGAAAAATCAAATAAAAGATTGATTTTAACCAACCAGAAAAACTGAAGGCAGCTGCCCTGAGCAGTCTGGAGTTGGTCCATCACGGCTCCTTGCTAGGCTTTGATGCACCTGTGCGCACTGAGTGAGGGCCCCCCAGGCCCACAGTCCACCTCAACGCTGGGGACAACACGTCCTGCTTCAGAGAGAGCTGATTCACCACACGCCACGCTCCCAGATTAACACACAGACCAACTGTGGAATGCCAGGTTACCTACAGGGACTGTTATAATCTCCCAGAATATAATTATTCAATTATGCATAAACCAAGAAAGGTCCAGACGGCTGACGAGATGCAGAGAGGAGCCGGAATAATAAATAGATATTCAGACTTTGAGGAGACCCTCTAAGAGGGAAGCCTAGGGTTCAACAGAGAAGTGATGGGAGGTACCAAGATCAGTAAGGAGGGAGCAAGGCAGCTTGCTCAGCCAGGGACCAGCTGGGAGCAGGGAGAAGGCCCTGGGTGTGGGCAAAGAGGAAGAGAGGGACCCTTGGGCCCCACACTCCTGCCACTGGCTTCCGATCTCAGCCATAGGAGGACCCCCTGAGGCCTTGGGCCTCAGGTCCAACATAGGGAGCTGCCTAGAGGTCGTGCAGAGATGCTCCAGAAAGGGAACCCATGTGAAAACTCGAGGACATCGGAGCCCAGAGCAGCTTCAGCTTGGCATCGCTCTAAGAGCACGGCTGCTGGGTCTACGTCCTGCCCTGAGGCCAAACTGGAGAAGCTGCTGCTGCTGACTCCATCCCTAGGCAGAAAGAGGGGAGTCCAGGCACCCTCATCCACGCTGGACAAGTCCTGCTGGGCCATGGTGCTCCCGCTGAGAGGGGCTGCCTCTTCATGGGGAAGGCTGGCAGTACAGCCACCACAACCAGTATCTGAGCCTTCTGCTAGTGGTCTGGGGACCACCTCCCCTCAGCCTGTCACAACCAGCACCAAGGGCACTAACAGAGGAGGACAAGTCTGCAGGCCCAGCCTCCACCCCCATACTCAGGGGCATCATCCAGGGGCCTGAAAATTGCCCAGCACAGCTGGCCAGTGTTGGCTCTTAATCACTCCCGTCAGGGCCTGAGGTTGGACTGACCCAACTAGGGATAACCCCACAGTTGATGCTTCCCTGAACCCACTACCAGCAGGCAGAGGGACTAGTCACAGCCCCAACCAACACCACTATGGGCTGAGCCACCCTGTGCCCAGCCCACCACTACCAGTGTTCAGAAAGCCACCCTGGGGCCTGAGAACCAGCCCAGCCACAAACACTGATTCCAGAATAAGGTTCTCGGGAGCTAACAGCAGACACTTCAGCCACCACTGCTACCATTAGGAATCAAAGACTGGCCACCCTACACCTCAGCTCCAGCAGAATTTCACCACAGACTCCACTAATACCCTGAGAAATTCACAGATGCCGCTGGCCTTGTGTGCTGCTGAAGAAACCATACAGAGGTCACACGACCGCAGGCACCACAGTCAAAGCTGAGTGTCCTGATCAACCAACAGCATACAGATACCTCCAGGAAAGAATTCCCCACCATGAAAGCATTTTTTAAAAATTAGAAAAAGCAGCAGTTACATCAGTACACATATCAATGTATGGACACAGGAAATATGAAAAAGCGAAGAAATATTATACCACTACAGGAACACAGCAATTCCCCAGCAACGGATCCCAGTCAGAAAGGAGCTCACAAAATTTCAGAAGAAACTCAAAATATCTATTTTAAACAAGCTCAGTGAGACACAAGAGGACTCCGAAAAACAATATAATCAATTCAGGACATAAATGGGAAATAGAGAGATATAAATAGGGGTAAAAAAAAAACCCTCAGGAATTCTGAAACTGAAAAATTCACTGAAGGAAACACAAAATACATTCAAAACCTTCATCAATAGACTAGACTAACCAGAAGAAAGAATTTCAGAACCAGGAATAGGCCCTCAAAATAATTTAGTCAGATAAAACTAAAGAAAAAAGAATTAAAAAGAAATGAACAGAGGCTTTGAGATCTTTGGAACTACATAAAGCACCTGAATTTATAAATTATCAGTATTCTCGAGGGTAGAAAGAAATCAAGTTTAGAAAACCTACTTAATGAAATAAATTGGGAAAAAGTCTCAAACCCAGCAAGACTTTAAGATATACAGGCACAGGAGGTTCTGTGATCATCAGGCAACTGAAACAAAAATAGACAAATACAACTTAAACTACAAAGTTTCTGCACAGTGAGAGAAAAACCCACACCGACCTTCTCTGCCCATTCACTCTCCCCCATCTTTCCTCTCTTCCTCCCTGCTCTGTCCCCTTCTCTCTCTTTCTCATCTCTTCCCCCCACTCTCTTTCTTTTCTCTAATGTAAAATAAACTTATACTTTTCTGTTCTAAAAAACAAAAAAATCAACAGAGCAAACAGACAACCTGCAGAATGTGAAAAAAAAATCCAAACTATTCAGCCAACAGAGGACCACTATCCAGAACAAATAACTCGCATGATTCAACAACAGCAATCCCACTAAGAAGTGAGCAAAGGATAGAACAGACATTTTTCTAAAGAAGACATACAAATGACCAAATAAGTGTATGAAAAAGTGCTCAACATCACTAATCATCAGAGAAAAACAAATGGAAGCCACAATGAGATATTGTTCTTATTCCAGTCAAGATGGCTATTATTAAAAAGACAAAAAAAGCAACAAATGGTGAAAACAAGGAGAGAAAAGGGAATCTTGCACTCTGTTGGTGGAAATGTGAACTAGCATAACTTCTACAGAAAACAGTAATGGAGATTTCTCAAAGAACTGAACCCAGAACTACTATATGATCTAGTAATCCATTAGATCTGAGCATCTACCCTGAGGAAAGACGTCATCATAGTGATGACATGATACCCATGCTTGTCTGTTTACTAAAGCCTGCAATCAATCTCAGTGTCCATCAATGGATAAAGAAAATGTGGTATATATACATAATGGAATACTATTCTGTCATGAAAAAGAATGAAATCGTATCCTTTGCAACAATGCCTATGGAACTGGAGGTCATTACCTTAAGTGACACAAGCCAGACACCAAAAGTCAAATAGTGCATGTTCTCACTCCTAAGTAGTTTCTAAAACACGCATGTATGGACGTAGAGAGAGGAACAGCGGATAATGGATACTCAGGAGGGTGAGAAGTGGGAGGGGAGGATGATGAGAAGTGACCCTGTGAGTGTGATCTATCTTACTCTGGTGATGGATACATTAAAGCCTTGACCTGACCACTGTACTATCTATGCATGTAACAAAATGGCACCTGTGCCCCATAAATGTGCACAAATGAAAAAACAGCGGCATATACTGCTGGTGAAACAATTCTTTATGGCCATGTCAGTCATGATCTGGACTTTGGCTGGGCCTTCCACTCTTCCTTGCTCCATCCCTAAGCTCTAGGAGCCACTTAAACCACGTGTCTGTGTCAAGTTCAACCTTTCCGCCTCATCTGCACTGCTCAGGCTGTTTTAGTGATTTATTTCCTGGGCCTCGACCTTTACAGCTGTGCTACCCTCTTTATAGAACTTACGTGCTTTGGAAGTTGTTTTTTTTTGCAAATAATTACAATTTTTTTTTTTATTAAATCATAGCTGTGTACATTAATGCAATCATGGGGTACAATGTGCTGGTTTCATATGCAATCTGAAATATTTTCATCAAACTGTTTAACATAGCCTTCATGGCATTTTTATAGTGACTTTTATATGACTCTTTTTTTTTGTGGAGACAGAGTCTCACTCTATCACCCTCGGTAGAGTGCTGTGGTGTCACAGCTCACAGCAACCTCCAGCTCTTGGGCTTAAGCGATTCTCTTGCCTCAGCCTCCCAAGTAGCTGGGACTACAGGCGCCCACCACAGCGCCTGGCTAATTTTTGATGCAGTTCAGCTGGGGCCGGGTTTGAACCCACAGCCCTCGGTATATGGGGTCGGCGCCCCACTCTCTGAGCCACAGGCGCCACCCTTTTATATGACTTTTTAAAACTGAGATATCTCTACTTTTTTGCTTTTGCCATCATTTCAACGATTATCATCTTCACATATGATTACATCTCCAAAGGCAGGGTCTCCCAACATTTAGACCCTGATTAGTTATTTAATTAGTCATTAAAAAAGGCTTCTGGTGAAGTAACCTTCCTTAATATGAATAAGTAACTCCTAGAATAGTGGTTCTACATTTGGATTTTACTAAAGGTGTGTTTGTATTTGTTTTCTCTGGAGAAGCAGGTCAAATGTTTAGTCCAGTTAATTGCACTTATCTGAGAACATTCTCATGCCCCTACATGGATGTCGTATGAGGAGCAAACACTGTCCGATCCTCGGGGACTTGTCCTTCATTACATTTAAATGTGAGTGTTTGTCACCTCTGTCCTCTGGGTTGGGCACCTTCCTGCACACAAAACTCCAAGTGCTTTGACGCTGGCTCGTCCCCAATTTGGACAGGGCTCAAGAGTTTATAGTTAATAGGCCTGACAAAAACACCCCATATAACTTCCTTTTCATAACAGTCTCTATTTAAACAAAATAATGCGAACCTTCATTTTCATAGGGTTGTTAGACTTTATCTGAGTGGACTCAAAATCCTTCGGATGGAAAAAGGAGCAAAGAAGCGCGTTGAGAATTGTCCAGATGAGATGGCCAGGCACGTCCCAGGGAAGAGTGAGAGGCTATCTCAGCGGCTGTCTACTAATTAGAAACTAAAGCATGAGGTCTTTCAACATATTTCCCTTAAAAACGTGAGGAGTTGGTGCCAGTGTGCTCAGCGTTGTGTGTGCTCTTTTTGCTGAGGGCGGGTGGGGGGTCCTCACTGACCATTCTCCTGGGCACACGGGGGGAAAGCGTCTACACCACTGACCACAGCACTGGGACATCACACACGGTCACGTCTGTGCACACAGGTGTGTTGTGCAGCGTGTGCATATCCATGTTCGGGGGTGGGTGCAGTGAGGTGGCACAGTCCCTGCTGTTGCTCCTCTGTGCTCTGTGGTTCACCCTTTACCTGCAGAACTCCGTGCCCACAGCGTCGAGCTGGGAGGCGCAGCCTGACGTGGAGAGGCCGTTCTCTAATCCGCCGTGCTGCACACTAGCAGACAGCCTTTTGACGGTAGCTCAATCTCATCGTTGGTGCTTAGATGCCCTGAGCACATGGCTGTGGTGAGTCAGGAAATACGTCCATTTACTGGCAGTTCGGCTGAGGGGTCTTCACGGGCACAGACATTTAGAGTAACAACTTTTGAAGAAAGAGTTTTCAGTGAGGAAAATGAGTGAAGTCTGCTTATTTCAGCCTGAAACAAAGGCCCATTATTTTGTTTTGTTTTTTAAATATACTTTAAATCTTAGATCAATTTTAGATTTACAGAAACATTTGCAAGGTAGTGTAAGTAGTTTCCACACACCTCATACTGAGTTTTACTTCATAGGACATTTGATCCAATTAATTGACAACATTTATGGGTTATTATTAACTAAAGCCCGCATTTTATTCAGTATTCCTTAGTTTTTCCCCAGTGTCTTTTTTGGTTTTCGGAATTCTATTCAGTATATTGCAATATATGTAGTTTATAATAAAAAGTTTTTTTCCCTTCTGGCTTTTTACCTGTGTGAGGTCTTGTGTGTGTTACTGTTACTGTCTTGTGACTGTAAGGAAATGAACCTGGCTACCAAAGTCACCGTGCTGAGAAGGGCAGAGAGGAAGTGTGGAAGGAAGCTGGGTTTTTAATAATGCTATAGACCTCTGGACCCACCAAAAGGAAAACCAGCCCTTCTCTGGGCTTCTTGATATGTGAATGATAAATCTCTTAATTTAGAAATCATTTGAGTTTCTTGGAACCCAAATCATCCCCCCAATAGATGTAGTGTATAAAGATAACAATGATAAACTTGATGCACCTTCAGAAAGTCCTGTGAAGTGGGTGGGGTGGCTACAAGGGCGCTGGCATGGGGTCAGGGTGTGTTTGAGCCCATGGATCCCAGGGGAGTCCTGCCCTGTGCTGTGGGTTCCCATTTCTGAAACAGAGATTTGAACAGAAGGTTCTCCAGGGCCTCTCCCAGTTCTAAAACACTTGTTTCTTGAATAGATCTAAGCCGTTTCTTCTGTAACATTTAGGTAAAGGGAAGCTCAAGACTGAGAACTTGCCTGAGGTTTCTTCAACTGAGGGTGGTAGAGCCTTACTTCTGATCTCATGATGGCCAGTCTAGCGCACTTTTTTTTTTTTTAATGTCTCCTCTTAAAGGTGTTTATTGGAACATCTGCAACTCACACAAAGCTGTGAATTATTTTAGAGATTGTATTAGTTAGGGTCCTTTGGTCTTAAAGGACAGAAATCCAACTCAAACTAACTCAGGCCAAAAGGGAATTTATTGGTTTATGTAACTGGAAAGTCCTGGGATTAATTTGGCTTCACATATGGTTGGTTCTGGGAGTTCAAACAATGCTTTCAGGTCTCCCTCTCTCTCTTTTTCTCTTTTTTCTGGGTGTTAGTTTTATTCTGAGTTAAGATCGTTCTGCATAGCTGGAAAGAGGGTCACTCTCAATCCCATGCTTACATTGTTTTCACAGATCTTAGGGGAATCACCTTCCGTAGAGTGGACGCATGTTGCTTGTTTAACAAACTTTTGGAAAAAGAATCACATCTCTCCTAACCCATCTGATGGGGAAGTGGTGTGAGTTTGTGCTGGTGCTCTTACCTGGGGAGGCTGGAATGCATTTTCAAGTTGATCAGTCAAGCTGTTCTATCCCCTTGGCCACAACCATTGGATCAGGGAAGGGCCATTTCTGGGGCCTTCAGTAAGAAGGGAGTGATTCAAAATTAAATGGCCTATACAAATATTTTTTAAAAATAAAATTGATAAATGTAATAAAATGTAAAAATGTAATAAATGTAAAAAAACAGCATACCAATTACATTGAAAAGGGGCAGACTGTAATTAAAATATCACTTTGCCTCCTCCTACTGTTGATCATAATATAAATCAATTCACTGGAAGGTACTTGTGACCACCTTTGATGTCTCTGTTTGATAATTTTAAAAGCCGTCAGAATAATTTCTTATTTGACTGAAGTTTGCTCTTCTTACACATCAGAATTCAAGTCACAGCTAATGACCCTAATGATTTTAAATAGCAGAAGCTCTGGAACTTGAGCCTGCATCAGAACATCCTGGGCGGCTTGTGAAAGCACAGGCAGCTGGGCCCCTCCCCAGAGTCTCTGCTGCAGGGAGTCTGGGGTGGGCCTGAGCCCTGAGACTGTGTTTCTAATGCGTTTCCAGGGACCCTGTGGCCAGTCTAGGGACCACACTTTTGAGAATCTGTTCTTACGTGGATATCATTAAAATTATCGCAGGAGAGGAATCTTATAAACGGAAGGCACTGCATTCATGGTTACAAAGAAAGAATACACATATTTCTTATTCGTTCCAGGCAAAGAATAGATGTTAAAGTGAATTGGGTAGCATCTTGGAACTGGGGCTTTGAGGGAGGCTTTCTGTTGGGACTGCTGGGAAGGGGCCTGCCCCTCACTTGCCTCACAGTCCCCTTGGCTGGCCTCAAGATGCACATTCCAGCCTCCCCCCCCCCAACTTTTAGTTTAGGTGGAACCTTGCTGTGTTACTTTTATAAATTAGGTTGAAATTCCAACCTTCCAACCACGTTGTGATTAAAGGGCTTAGATACTGTGGGTAATAGATTCAAGCTCTCTGGTGATTGCCGGCCTTCTCCGTGTGTCCAGATGGCCTTAATTTCTAAAGGGCTGGGTTCAGGCTGTACACAGACCCCTTCCCTCCTGCAGCCACGCCCACCGCACTCTGGCAGCCACTCCTTTCTTCCCCCAGCCCCCACTCCTAGTCTCAAAACTTTATTCTTATATTCCAAGAAAATGTGTTTTTTGTCTCTGTCTCTAAAGGACAAAACAGCTGGATTTCTCTAAGCAGTAGCATTTATTCAACTTAGAAGAACTTGAATTTTCAGTCAGATTCTTACTTCCTCCCTCAGGTGCCTGCCGTGGCTCCCCGTGCCAAGGGCATCAGATGTTACCCCTCTGCCTGAGTCCAGAAGCAGGCACTTCTGGTGGCACGACGTCTGGCGTGTGGTGCACTTTTATAAGTTGCTTTTCTAATACAGACCGGGACCTAATGTCCCTCTGAAACTAAAACCTGCATAATGTAAATCTACGGGAGGTTTCTGCCATAAAACTATAGTTGGCTGCCCTTTGCTCAAAAATCCTTTATTATTTTACATTTATAAGAGGCCAGCTTCTTTCATGGGTCCCCCTGAGTGACAGTGTTCTACCTCAGGACAACAAGGGTGTGTCCCTTAACTTGTGATGAGTGAGTGGGAGTAACACCAGGGCAAATGGTGCTCCCAGAAGCCCATCTTGGGATTGCTCACGTCTGTGGACACTGGATTAATGTTGAGTCACTTCAGGAAACCCAGAGCGTTCTCATGACACATGGTGAGTGTGTTTCCTCAAGGAGGCACAGTCCTCGGCGTCCTTCAGATGAGTGTGAATCACCACTTCGTCTGGCCGCTAGACAAGTGCGCATTGTTTCATTGAATACGAGGGTAAAAAGTCACGTGAAACACTGCATGCTACAAATGGCCAGGGAATACTTTGACTTGCCTTGGTGCAACTTAATTTACACATTGGACTTCTAGAAGAAAAAAAGACTGTTCCATAAATATATCTTAGTCTGGCACAGGAGCTATGAATGGCTGTGATTATTATTTTTAAGCTGAATTCTTCTTGCCTTTTTCTTTTAGATTATAATATTTTTAAGATAAAATAAAGCCGCTTTCAGATTGAAAATATCTTGAAAATAGGGGTAAGAGACATATGCAGGCAGCACACTACACAAAGACAACACAAACTTCCCAAATCTCTAAAACCTCACCATTGATTTCCAGCACTACTGAATGTAACTTCCTGTTTGCAGGGATGAATTTTTTTCCAAACTACATTTGCAGCTATATTTAAGGTTTGACATGTTGTCTCCTAAAAGAAAATATAGTGAACTTGTTTTACAAGCTCAAATCACACCCAGGGGATGTGCTTTAAATAGAAGAATCATGACGGTTTTGCTAATTATGCTTGTTCTGTACGATGTTTCCATCCCTGGAATTTTACATACATGAAGATCTTTGCATAAGTATTCTACACAGATCCTGATTTGAACACTTCTTTAGTAAAGGGGAAAACTGAACTGCAGCTAGAAGGTTATCTGGATATTTCAAACCTGGCATGCAGGTGTTCTGAGATACCCAGCTAAGCGATGCCAGAGTGTCTTCTGAGGCATCTGACCTGTTGGGAACATTTACAAATGAGTGATAGATACAGGTGCACATAGATCCAGCCTGAATTGGTTTCAATACAGAATTAGAAAATTAGAATTCCGAAAAGGAACAGTCACAAAAATCTGTTCTGGAATTTCACTTTCTTACCCATCTCCCAGGGCTCCAGAAAACCTTGCTTCCAAAGAGACCCACAGCAGGGCTGAATTGTAAATATGAATTTCGGTCCTATTCTTTATTTGTCGTAAACTTTAAACTTTGTTTGCAAGATTTTCCTTTTTAATTTTTCAATCATACAAAATAATTTCAACCTCCAGCTTCTTTTCTGGAAGGTCATTTAAACGCCTACTGGCCTGTTTTCTGCGATGGCCAGTGGCCTGCAGGCACCTGTGCCTGGCTCTAAGAGCTTAGCAACCTCTGCCGAGCACCAGGCCCTGGACCAGCCCCTGGTCTGTACTGGTTCCTTCCTCTCCTGCTGTGTCCTCCAGCGGAAGCCAGGTGAGAACCAAAACCCATCTTCCTCCCCTGCAAATCCGAAAATATCTCCCTAGTCTGACTAAAATCTCTCCCTCCTCAACTGTTTTCTTGCATTTGGACTCTTTGGTTCCTGGATCTGTACCATAATACCTGGGTTTTGCAACACAACATAGGTATGAAGAGCTTGTGGGAGTTTTAACGCCAGCTGACTGGATTGTTGCTCAGGAAAGATGGGTCTCATGACTGCCCACCTGTTAGAATGGCTGTTACCAGAAAAGGTAGCACTGGCAGAGTAACAAGTGCTGGCAAGAGGTGGGGAAAGGGGCCTTCCGCATATTGCTGGCGGCAGGGTAAGTTAATACAGCTACTATGGAAAACAGTATGGAGGTTCCTCAAGAAACTAAAAATAGAACTACCATACGATCCCACCACTGGGGATATTTGCAAAAAAAGAGGAATCAGTGTATGGACGAGACGTCTGCATTCTCCTGCTTACTGCAGCACTGCTCCTAACAGCCAAGGTTTGGATCCAACCAAAGTGCCCATCAGTGGATGAGTGGACAAAGAAAGTGTGTCATACACACAATGGAACACTACTGAGCCTGTCACGTGCACAATTCAGATGACTGGAGGACATCATGGGAAGTAACATAAGCCAGGAACAGAAAGACAAATACCGACCTCACATGTGGAAGGTAAAGAGGCTGAAATAGCAGAGTAGAGACTAGAACAGTGGTCACCAGCGTCCGGCACAGGTGGGACTGGGGCTGCCAGGCAAGGACGCAGTTTCAGACAGGAGCAAGTTCAGGAGCTCTGTTGGGCAAAACACTGACTACAGTTAATGAACAGCTGTGTAATTAGCTGCTAAGAAAGCAGATTTTAAGTGTTTTCACCATCAAAAAAATAAGAATGTGTAGTAACACATATGTTAATTAGCTTGATCGAGATATTTCACAACATATATGCATTTTAAATCATCGTGCTGTACACAATGGCTTACATGCAACTTTTATTTATCAATTAAAAGATGTTTTTAAAAGATGAAGCTCGTAGGGCGGCACCTGTGGTTCAAAGGAGTAGGGCACTGGCCCCACGTACCGGAGGTCGTGGGTTCAAACCCAGACCTGGCCAAAAACTGCCCCCCAAAAAATAAACAAATAAGATGAAGCTCGCGGTACATGGACCTGAATTACAGGTTGGGGTTTGGATTCTTTAATGTTGTGAGGAATAACTTCCTTGATGTTTCCCCTCCTCTTCCCTACTACTCCTTCTCTCTATGACACTGAGTTGGGGGGGGCTGACCATCGTCCACCTTCAGCACCACCAGATCTCCAAGTGGGCCCTCTGTCTCTGGTCTCACCCTCTCCAGTCTCCATATAACAAACATGGCCAACTGAAGTCCTTCAATAACACATCCACTGCCATGGGAGTTGTCTTTAACTTCTGCTACTTTCAAGCCTGGGGACTTGTGAACCACATATAACTCATAAGTCTTTTCATCTATCTTGACCTAATAAAACACTGTGGCCCCAAGAAAAAAAAATTTTTCTAGTGTGGCAGTCAATGTGTTAAAATCCTTCAACAACTCCCTGTTGGCCAGAGGGCAAAATTTAAGGTTAAAATTAATGACTCACATGTCTTTTTTAAACCCTAAATTTTTATTGCGGTACAATTCACAATTATAAAGATTTGGAATCAACGCAAGTGCCCATCAACTAATGGGTTCATAAAGAAAATATGATCTCTATACACCACAGAGGACTACTCAGCCCTCACCCCCCAAAAGAAATAATGTCTTTTGCAGCAACTTAGATGGAACTGGAGAGCATTATCCTAAGTGAAGTATCTCAGGAATGGAAAAACAAATACCACATGTTCTCAGTTATAAGTGGGAGCTAAACGAGGGGCATATATGGCCATAAAGTGCCGTAACGGATGTTGAAAACGAAGGGTGGGAGGGCGGGGAGGGATGAAAATCTGCCTATCGGGTGTAATGCACACTGCTCTGGTGACAAGACACCCTAAAAGCCTGACTTCAGCCTGATGCAATTCAGCCATGGTACAAAACTCGTGTACCCCTAAATCTATTGAAATAGAAAAATCCATGATTCCTGATCCTTTGCAATCAGGTTACCCCTCCCACTCAGTGGCAGACTCGCAGCTGTCCTCCAAAGTCCATCCTCTCTGTCTGTTGTGTCATATCCCCACAGAGGCTCCACGGAGCTCGCTGCTCCCATAACGGAGCTAGTGCAAGTCCTCAGCAGCAGGTGTGGTCTGGGACCAGCTCTGGCCAACGAGCCAGAAGTGGGGTGTCCTCTGGCAGTCGGCTGGTGGACACTTTGGTTCCTTTTTCCTTTTCCTTCCCTCTCTTTGCTGCTCAGAATGTGGATGTGGTGACTGAACCTGGAGCAGCCGTTTGGGACCATGACGAGTCCATGGGCCTGGAGAGAACATGAGATGACACGGGAGCAAACGGCTCTGAGTTCCCGAAGAGTCGCCACACAGCCCGCAGGCCACGGGCTCCCCCACTGCCATGCTGAGCCATCTGGGAGCCTCTGAACTTCTGCGCCTTGCCTTTTGCTACTCCTCCGCTTCATGCTTTGTCTTTCTGGAAAATTCTTTCTTATCAAGACCCACTTCTAGGGTCTCCTTTGAGGAGGCTGCTCCCTGTCAGCCAGGCACACCGGGTAATTCTCGTCTTTGGCCTTCAGCGTGTTGGTATGTCTGCCTAGCACAGTCCTCATCGGGTGCCACTGCCTTTGTTACTCTCTGCTCTGCAAACAATGAAATCCTAAGATCCTAACAATGTTTTTAAACATCTGTGCCTTGCTGGTGCCTTGCACAAAATTCAGTTCCAAAGAAGAACTGCTGCATGATGAATAATTGAATGAAGTTCTCTGAGCTTCTATCTCATCCATAAAATGGGAATAATAATAATTCCCACCCAGTAGATATTTTTGAGAATTACACAGAAGGGAATGAGAAGGTTGTTTGTAAACTATAACTATTAAGGGAAACCAAATATTAAGTATTTGTCCAAATTTCTGTTATCTGGTCAATCACCTTATACAGATATACTTCCCATAGAGTTCAGGGCTATTGATCTACTTTATAGCTCCAAGAAATAGAAAGAAAGGATGATTGAAAAAGTACACCCTTCTGATCCTCACCATGTCAAAATTAGTAACATAACCAAGTTCTTAAGGTCAATTTAATCTCTGTTTCTAGATAGTTAAATATATTTGATTCTAACTACCCTACAAACTCCTATCTCCAGGTGACTTCTGTACTCACTGGACAAACACTTCTTCAGGTAAAATAGTTTTACTTGGTTAAAACAAAAGTGATTCGTAGCAAGTTGATTCCACTTGTTGGAAAATCACGTCTAGATCACAGAACAGTTGTAAGAGCTGAGAACTCAGGCCCTTCACTTCCCCACATCAGCTGCTTCAGGAGAACACAAGAAGGTCAAACTCGCAGGGTCCCGGGGCAGGGCACGGCCAGGGGCAGGGCGTGAACCAAGCCACCAGGGGCCTGATGTCCTGGGGAGAAAATGGAGCCCACAGGGCTATCGGCCTGCCCAGATGGGGCTTACTTCCCTTCTGAGATTCTTTCTCTCAGGCTCTCTAGGGTGCTGATCCTGTCCTCATACCGGCTAACGCTCCACATGGTCATGAAGCTGTCCCCAGGAGCCCCTGTGCAGTTCCTGTCCTTCTGTGCTCCTGCAACCGTCCTGACTCTAGACCCTTGCTTGAGACCTCTAAGGCTTCCCAGCACCAAGATCTCTTCGGGGAGTCTAAACCCCCCTTTCCAAAGGGATCAGTTTGCTCCCACCACTCTGAGGGAATTCAGGTGTGGTTTCTGACTCTATTTTCCTGTCTGGGGATGGTGGTGGGGAGAGGGTGGGCATGGGTTTAATTTCACCTCTTATATTATGAATCGGTGACATGAGCTTCTAAAGCCAAGAGAATTTGTAAGATCTTTTTTCAGAAAACCATGGGAGATTTAACTACCTTTGCTCTTCTATTTACATTGATTTCAGAAGGAAAGGAGGTATCCAAAGTGAAGCCCAAGCCCCTCTTCTGTGTTCTGCAAATGCACAAAGCCGGGTCTGTTGTGTCCCGTCTGAAAGGCTATCTATTTGTACAGCTCCATGCAGCCCTTCGCAGAACACCCATGAAGTCACAGCTCATATTTCTGCTTTAAATATTCGATCTTTTGGCTTTAAACACCCATAAGGGTTATTTGTCAGAACGGATCTTAAACCTCGCCCCACAGCTCTGTAGCAGATCTTTAAAGTGATGCTGGAGGGTGGGAAGGAAGGGTGGGGAGACGGAAAAGCCCGCGGTCCAGTAAGCATTTACTGAGTGCCAAGTGCGTGCAGAGCATCTGGTGTCTGGTAATAGGTCTGCGAGGGCGAGAAAGGGATACTCACTCCTGCTCTCAGGATGAGGGAGGCAGAAGCACTAGCACCGTCAGTTCAGGGGGCTCTGGACATTTCAACCTTGTTTTCCAAAGATGTTTGTGTGACAAGCAAGAGCCTCAGCATGAGGCCTGTGAGGCCGTGTCAGGAGCAGGGGCGCGCGTATCCTCGTGTGTGTACACGCGTTCTGACAACTTAGTTCACAGATGCTACACACCTCGTTGCCGATTATGGCTGCGGTCTCCTTCGAGCCCACAAGGGCTGTCGGCCTGCCCAGATGGTTGAGCTGGCCCTGACTCCAGCACCCAGCCCACCCTTCAAAGCACCTTTGGAACTCTTTTTTCTGGAAGGGACATCAGAGCTGTCCTCCTAAGAGGTCAGATAATTAAGTTCACAAACCCATCCTAGAAAAATTGCTTTGAAGGGTGAACTGGGCGCTGGTGCTGGTGCCCAGCTCCCCAGGGGAGTGCCTTGAGGGTGAGGCAGTGACGTGCAGCAGCGGGGCCTGCAGCACTTCCGGGATGAGTTTGAGGACATCACTGTCTGACCTCGCACCTGTTCGTGCACCTGCATGGGTGGTGAGGAGAGAGGGAGAGAGTGTGGGCACAGGAAGGGGTTGAGATGACAAGGAGGGTGGTGCCTTGTGAGAAGGCCCCTTGCTGGTGTGTCTCTGAGTCGCCCTCTGACCCAGGCCCAGAGGCCAGCTCCTGCTGTGGGTTCCCGGCTGTGCACGAGTTCCCGTGCCCCGGATCTCTGGGACCAGGCTCTTCAGAGTTTTTCAGAGATGTGCTTGTTTGGATCTTGTAAGAAGACACACTCAGCTCACTGCTCTGGACCATGCATTTCTGCACAAAGCTCTTTGGTTATGAGCCCCAGAGCACAGTCAGACAGGCTGGGCCTGATCCCCTCCCACTGTTAACAGCCTGTGAGACCAACTGCACCTTGGCTTCCTCATCCACCCAGAGGAAACTCTCAAATGCTCCGTTGTGACAGTCAGGCACACACACAGCGCCCAGCACAGTGCAGGGTACGCAGCGATCACCAGCATTAAAATGCTAATAAAACTGCCATTCATATTCATGATTTGCTTTGAGCCTTTTCTTTGCAGCCTAAGATATTTTCATTCTGTCCCACAAAGTATATGCCTAAGAGAAAAACAAAAATGTGACTTACTCTACCCGTTAGACAAGCTTTGTTTGAACACTGACTGCGATGCCAAGTGCTGTATTAGGTGGCACCCTCCCACCTCCCTTCCTTCATCCTTCTACAAGCACATATTATGTGCCAATGAGGTGTCAGGCATTGCGTTAGAGTCTAGAAAAACAGTAGTGAGACAGATGGATATGTTTGCTTCCATCGCAGAGCTTACGATTCAGGGAGAGAGACTGGCATCGCACAGGTATGCCCAGGTGGACAGGTGGGGCTAAGTTCTAGAAGCTACCACAGGGCTCTGGGGACAGGCACCTGACGGGTGAGGCAGACCGGCCTGTCAGGAGCTTCCTGTTCTCAGAAGGGCAAAGCCACTTGGCTGCTGTTAGGTGGGTGCATGTTCACGACATCGTCCCCAGGCAAGCCTGGCATCTTCTAAGGAGTTATCAATCTCTTCCACAAACATCTATATTTTAAGTGACAAGATGGCTCTTCACTGGAAAGTTTGACCACAATGCCTATTGCAAAAATAGACCTACGAAGCATCAAGATTTAAAATGGTGAATTCATAGGTACAGTGCCCGTTACTGATACTAACACAGTGTATTCTGTATTAATAGTTCTACTCTGAACTTAGTCACCGTGTTCAGGCTCAAGTGGAATATTTCTTTGTACATCATCTTCCATTGACTGAGACAAAAGCCAGAATGTGAATATGGTTCTAAAACTTGTCAAATTATATCTGTAACATTTTTTCTGCAGCCGATAGCTTGAGAGGGCAAAAGGATAGGGAACTATTGTTCACTGACTGCCAGCTACCTGTGAGCACCAAATGTAATCTCACCAAATTGTCACAGAAGCCCTGTGAAGCAGGGCTTGCTTTTATCTCTGTTTACATTATTAGAAAATTGAAGCCCAGAGAGGTTCAGAACTCTGTCCAAATTTGCACACAGAGCCCATATTCAAAGCCTAGACTACCTGGTTCTGAAAGGTACTCCCAACGTGGGCATGAATGATTTGATGATTTGCAGAAAAGCAGAAGAATTTATTTCCACCCATGCAACTGTGAGTTTTGCAGTCCTGTGAGGCTAAACAGTCACACCACAACCACAGTTTAACCTGTAACAATCCAGAGCCATCCTTATGTCACAAGTCCTGTGCACCTCATCCTGGGCTCTAGGACTTCCCTCACTTTTTTGCCCTAGGTCTGTTTTTCCTTGGAAATCTTTCCATGTGCTATAGTTTAACAGAACATGACCATAAGACCACAGGAGATGTCACAGACAAGAGAATGAGTATATATGAGCGTGTGTATCACTCTTTTTAAGACTGTAATTTTACTGTGCTCATTAAAAGCTCTTTTTCAGCATAATGAAACTTCCCAAATCAGGCCTTATGCAGTGTGCCTACAGTGGGACCAACCATCTTCCTTCTGGCCTGGTTCATCTTCCCTCTGTCCTATTGCTTTCCCCCACGCAGTTTCCCCAGGCATCTTGGGTCAGGTGTGTGTCGCCCCCGTTGCCTCCTGTCTGCCCTGTCTCCTCCTCCAGCAAGATCACTGCTGGAGCATCACATGGACGGGGCCGTGCGCCCAGAGGCACTTCACACACTCTCTCGTTTGGCCCAGGCTTGCTAGCCACCCCCAAGACATTTCGGTTTTGTTTTTAGTTTTTTAATTTTTTTTTATTTTTAAGTATACACATGTTAATTAGGTTTCCACTTTTTGCCTTCACAGAATTTAAAAGGCTTAAAATTTAATAACAATAACAATGTTTAAGATAAGAACTAGAAACAAAAACCACATAAAGAATGAACGAAGATAAAACCATTCAGAGAAGAAAACAGATTAGTGCATCGAAATATTAAGCAATATTAGTAATA
>CAUYON010202508.1:0-44402 GCA_963573935.1 Arctocebus calabarensis
TATAGTGATCAAGAAAATGCCATGAAGGCTATCTGTAACAATACGATGAAAACATTTCTGAATGTATATGAATCATGCCCTATGATTGCACCAATGTACAGAATTATGATTCAATAAAATTATAAAAAAAAAAAAAAAAGAGTGAGAGAAACATCAGTGAAACAAAAAATTCAAATAAAATATTGTTTGTTTAATGTATAAGAATGCTTTGTTTTAAAAATAAAGGGGAGTTTTTTCATAAAAAAAAAAAAAAAACCTTTGTTGAGAAAATGAGTAAGTTGAAAAGAGGGAATCAGTAATCAATATAAAGTTCTTTTCTATCAAAAAAAAAAAAAAGAAAGGTTATCTTAGCTTCATTCCTCCTTATTATTTTCTCTTCTTTTTATCGAACATATGAAACCAACATTTCCCCTTGTCAGATTCCCCAGAGACAGGACATTCAAGACACAAATAGACCCTGGAGAAGTACGTGACCGACTCAGGCTTGCAGACGTCCTGAGCTGCAAGCGGACACAGCAAAGTGTTACTGAACAAAGAACCCACCTGCTCCCGCCTCAGAGCCTTCCTCAGAGCCCAGGGACGTGGGACAGAGCAAACACCGCACTGTCACCCCGGATGGAAACGCAAGGGATGGCTTAGCTTAGTGGGGTCACGCACCACTATCTTTCCCATTAGGGATGAAATCCGGGAGAAAAACAAGTCCGCTGTGGCCTTCTCCCGAGGAAGCGGAGGAAAAGATAAAATACAACCTGACGTCTACTTAGAGGACAAGCTGGGCTTCATCATGGGACCAAGAGTGACTCCCAGGTTCCTATCAGGCAAACTTCCAGTGAACACACAGCGCTTAAAGTGGGTTAATTCTCTCCCAAAAGCAACAGCATCAATTTGCTCTCCTGACTACAGCTTGAGATTTTCATACATAAATTTACATAGACGTACTTCATTGACAAACACTCAGGTCTGGAGCCGTGCAGGACAGGAGAGTCTTATTTAAGGTT
The DNA here is from genome assembly GCA_963573935.1 of Arctocebus calabarensis. Classification (NCBI taxonomy): domain Eukaryota; kingdom Metazoa; phylum Chordata; class Mammalia; order Primates; family Lorisidae; genus Arctocebus; species Arctocebus calabarensis. The sequence continues at coordinate 999 of CAUYON010202508.1, forward strand.
TGACACCCTGAGTTCACATCCCAGCTCTGTCACTGACCAGCTGTGTGACCTGGGCTAACAGCTTCTCTCTCCTCTTCTTTAGCTAAAACATGGAGGCCTGTTGGCTAAATGAGGGGATGTGTGCCTGGCATGAAATGGGCAAATTATCATTGCTTCCCTCTTCCACATCTATGGAGCTTGTTTCGAGAGAAAATTTTTGTGGATCAGTCATGTTACAAGACTACACACCCCTTGGTTATGTAGAAAGTATATTCGCTACGTAAGCAACACCCACCCCAGTGTACACCTGGGAGGCTGATGAGGACACACAATTCCAGGATCCTCAGGGAAGGAACATAGTGCTAGCCACATGGATTTCCTCTTCAGGAGGAAAACAGCACTTTCAGGCATCCTTGTGTAATACACAAACCTGTTGGATTTTAGAAGCAGTCAGGTACTTGCGCCATTTCGAACCCTTTAAAAACCTAACCATTATTCAAGACCCTGAAATGTCATTGTCCATAATGCTAGAAATCAGTGTGCAAATGGATAAAAAATATTTGGCATTTTGCCATCAAGCCACACGCAATAAAGATGGTTCCAGTCCATGAGTCTTAATTTTAAGGACTTTTTCCACCTTCATTGAGGTATTATTCATAATAACCAAGAGATGGGAATGACCTAAGTGTCTGTCAGTGAATGAATGGATACAGAAAATTAAATATCATTCAGCTTTAAGAAAGAAAGAAATCCTTCCATTCTGACAAGAAGGATGAACCAAGGAGGACATTATTCTAAGAGAATAAGCAGAAACAGAAAAACAAACAATGCAGGATCTCACTCATATGTGGAATCCAAAACAGCAAAACTCACAAAAAGAGAAAGTGGAATAGTAGGTGCCAGGGACCAGAGAGAGGGAAAATGGAAAGGTATTGGCAAAGGTTCCGTTACTCATAATGAATAGATTTTGGAGACCTAATCTATAGCATGCTGACGATAGTTAATATCATGTCACATATTTGAAATTTGCTAAGAGAGTGGACCTTAAATGTTTTCATTACATACACACACACACATATTGTAACTGTCTGAAGTGATGGGTTTGTTAATTAGCTGGACTGTGATAACCATTTTATATTATATCAACATATATATGTGTGTATATATATCAAAATATATTGTATAACTTAAATATATATAATTTTTATTTTTAGAAATTCGCATTATTTTGTGCCTATTGATTATTTTTATGAAAGACAGCTGCTTGAGAAAGCAAATTTTAACTATGGCAAATGTGTATACATACACACACACTTTGTAACAGCTACCTTCAGATCACAGTCATTGGACACATAATCGATTGGCTACAAATTATGAAAATATTTGTATGATACATTGTAGTTTTGTTGCCAAACCTGAGACTGGGCAACTTCCACAAAAGAGAATTAAATAATGACAATCTGCTGGAATTTTTAGCAAATGATCATTTGAATTTCTTCTTTCATAGCTAAAATATATTAGGGCGAATCAGTTAAATCATTTTGGGAAGATACCTTGACTTCCATTTTATTCCATAATGCTATGTCCCATTTTGTAAGAAAGAATATGTGAATATTAGAATCAGAAAGTCCTGAATTCATATTCTGACTTGAGTCATAAAGCCCTAAGCAAGTTTTTCATCTTTTCCAAGGTTGGAAGTTCTCCTGCCACATGGGGCAAGATAATTGAGAGATTAACTTTCAGGTTGTTTTTCCTCTTCCCTCACCCCTTTCAAGAGGAATCTAGGACTTTGCATCCCAAACAGAAGCTTTCTGTCCAGAAAGGGATGGCTAATAAACTGGGCTTTGTGGTTTGGTGGTCTAGGGAGAGGTTGAAAACTCAAATACCTACAAGGGCCTGTCATGAGACAAACGAGTAAAATCCTTTGTGTAAAAGCACCAGAGACAGGTAGAGGTTAGAAAAACCTGGAAGTATCTGCTGTGCATAAAGGAACTGACCCAGTTCAGGTCCATCTGACCACTGTCATGGAGGTCTGTTGGCCCAGTATTGTCAGATTTCCTGCATTTTAAAGAAAAGCATGAAATCCAACATTTATGTTAACCTTCTCATTTAAGAAATAGTTTAGCTTTTTCTTTGTTATTAAAACACAAGGAAGTTAGCTGGGCGTTGTGGCGGGCGCCTGTCGTCCCAGCTACTCGGGAGGCTGAGGCAAGAGAATTACGTAAACCCAGAAGCTGGAGGTTGCTGTGAGCTGTGATGCCACAGCACTCTACTGAGGGCGATAAAGTGAGACTCTGTCTCTACCAAAAAAAAAACAAAAACAAAAAACCACAAGGAAGTGTGAGTAAAGCATGTGTACTGCTCAGAGCTCATCTAATTCGAGCGGTTTGCACATTCTGGCCAGGACCATGAGGAACTAAAACTGCCTTCTTTGGCAAGAGTGTAGAGGTTGGTCCTAAGCAGAAATGAATCCTGGGACGGGGCTGGGTTTTACTAGTGGGCAAGAGCTCTGCCATTGCAAATACAATAGTAGGGGGTGGCAATACCTCGGCAGAAGTTTGTGTCTAGGTGAACACAAGAAACCTCACCAAGTATGATTGCTATGGATCTTTGTTCTCACTTCCTTTACCGGGTTTGTCAGAGAAGAACTACCAATTAAATTGTCCACCTATTAACAGGCCAAGGTGCTTAGGCCCAGAGCCACAGCAAAGGTTGCCACCAAGGACTTACCTTGTCAGTCTCCGTGTTCTTAAGTGGCCAAAACCCAAGGAGACCCTCCCTGAATTCCTAGATTCATATTTTCCGCTTTTTTGATTTTCTTCCTCGTTTTGCTGGAATACACCCTTGACTAACTTACAAGAAAAGGAGCACTGAGAGTCAACAGCTATCTACCTACTACCCCATTAGTTTTCTATCTTCAGCTCCACTAAAAGTGATGTCTCAGGCTGCTGAGGTCACCAGCAGGGCCTGGGGACAAAGAAATGTAAGCTCCCACTCTCCTAGAGGCAAATTCTATACCCCAAAATAATGCTGAGTTTTCCAACGCTGTTAATTGCAGTATTATTCTTTATTTTCCCCATGTATTTTGCCGACTTCTACAGGTTGACTCTGGTAAGAAAGGAAGACCTACATTTAAATACTGCTCTATTCATCTTCTTGGCAGATTACTTAGTCTTTCCCTAAGTTTCAATATTTTTACATGTAAAGTGAGGACAGTGCCTACCTCTATAGAACGTCACAGGAATGACCTATACTTACCAAAGGTAAATTGAAATAAGGACTTTAGTAGAAACCAGAAGGAACCCAAGCTAGATATAACTTAGGACAGTCACACTCTTTATATGTGCAAGAAGAATTTTATATTTCCTTGTCCTTTGATGTGTACATGTTTGGAAGAGATATTGAGGCAGCTGAGATCTACTTTATCATCACCTCCCTGTCCTTATTACTAATTCACGAAGGTTCCTTTATCTCCGACCAATTTTCAATATGAAGATTTAAGATGGAAAGAGCATTTTAATGATTTCCGCTCACCTATATCAAATTGTGCATGAAAAATAAAAAGAAAAGTGTAATTTAAAATATAGATGTAAAAATACAATGTTGGCTAATGGGCCTTTAAAAAAAAGAAACAAAACTCTACTCATAAAATGCCCAGCAAAGGTACTCAAAGTGCATAGCTGGTTGATTTTGTTCAGGGAAATGGCTTTAAAACTTTTAAGAAAAATGAAAACAACCACCCTCTCTAGTTGGTGACAAATTTGATGCATTCAACCTTTCATTCCTGGTGACTGGCTTTACCAAAGGTTCAATTCAGACATGTAAACTTAATTTTTTCAATGACAAACAACAAGCCAAAGGTTAAAAGAAAAAGGAAAAAAAAACAACTTTCAATATGTGAGATTATTTGTCCCAGAAAGAAAAATCTGGTTGGATAAAAGTTCTGAATTCAGGCTGGACTCTACATGTTAAACACAAACCAAGAGGGCGTTTTTCTTTTTGGATGAAAACATATTGACTGTGGTCATTCACTAAGAGCTGCTTGAAACTATCACAAATCAGTTAGCCTTGTGGCAATAAGGGGAACTCTGGCTACATTCTTGAACTTTGCATATTCATTCAAAGGAACCGCTAGCTATACTGTCCTAGGGCATGCAAAATCAGACACCTTTCCTGATGAAGTTCAAGAAAGGTAAACTCTGTGTACTCCTGATACTTAAATAGGTTAGATACAGTTTTTCGTATGTCAATAGGTTCTTCTATAAATACCTGCAGGTTGCTTCACAACTACATGTAAATGGCATTTCTTCTAACTGCACATGGCACCTTGCTTCTATTTTGATATTGACACTTGAATATCTTCTGGCAGCTCGACCTCAAAAAGTTCAAATCCCAACTCAGCTGTCCATCCCACACCCTGCTTAGACCACGCCCACCTCCTGAATTTCCTATGTCAGTTTTTGACCTCCGGTTGCCAATGGTATAACTTTTTTTCGCACATCATACCTAATATTTCAGTGTGCTTTGGCCATACTGTCTCCAAAATCTATCTCAAATCTCTCCATCTTTTTTCTATTGGCCATCCCCTCTGACTTTCATCGCTTGCAACAGCTTAATTAGTTTTTTGCTTCCACTCTCGCCCTTTTCCCATATATTCATTACACATAAGGCAAGACATTTAAAAAAAATACTCAAAATCAGATTATATCACTCTATTGTTTAAAACCTTTCCACCATCTCCAATCAAACTAGAAATAAGTCCAGAAGTCACTTGCAAGGTCCAGAGAGCCCCCCAGGGTCTGGGCTTGAGTCTCTTCTGCATCTCTCTCTTCCTTTACCACACTAGTCCCTTAAAAACCCCAACTTCATTTTGGTAGCAAGCTATCCGGCGCATGCGATTTCCTTTTCATGAAAAGCACTTCCACTCCCTCTGTCCTAGCCTTACCCTTCAGGCCTCATCGTCTTTCCCAAAGAGGCATTCTTGAAGAGCTTTGTGAGATAGTCATCCTAGTGCTCTGTCAGGTCATCTGCACTGCTGTCCGTTATTTGATTTCTTCATAACAACCAACAAATTGTAATTATTTTATTCATATCTGTTTACTTTTTCCCACCTGTCTCCCCCCCTAGAAAGAAAGGCTTGAGAGTGTTGATACAGTGTCTTGTTTAATGATACAGCCCTAACACCTAGGACGCTGATGCGCATAAACTTTGAAATGAGTATCCAGAGCGGGTGACAAGATGACTAATATTATTTGAACACTCTTCATGTTCTAGGAATTCTTGTTGGCATTTCAAATTACTCAATTCCTTTGCAAGTAAGAATTCATAATAAGGCTTTTTAAAGAACCTAGATGTCATTTCAATTTCCTGCTTTCCTGAACAGATCATACTTACCTACACATGCAAATTAATAATGGTTTCCTATATTCTTATTCGAGATATCGAAGGCCAGATCCTTCATCAGAGTCTAAGATATTATTCTTTTTGTTTCATGGTTATTTTTTGTGTGAATGTGCTTTAAACATGTTCTCTGTCACTAAGCACTTTTCAAAATATGGTGAACTTTGGATCATTCTTATTCATATGCCTAAAGACAATTAAGTCCATACTGGAGTCTTAAACATCAATTAGTGACTTTAGAATTTCATCAAGAAATCAATTTTCAGTCATAGCCATCATTTAGTTTGTGAGGAAGAGTAATTTGTCAATAGTATCACCAACATGACTGAAATCAAAATCCAGGCCCAATTAAGTCCCCTCCCGTCAATTCCAAACAATTTTTGTTCTTCCTAATCTCATATGGCCTCTTGGTTCTTTGAAACCACCCATCATCCTCCATTTGCTGAAGCTCTTTTCATTCTTGATTATCATGGCTCTGTGTGATCTTGGACCTCCTCCCATATTTCTTTTTTTATTTCCTTTTGTCATTAGAGATTAAGTTCATTTTTAAAATTTTTAGTTATTATAAGTACATTATATATATTGGAATTTTCTTAACACAAATAAATGATAAATGCCTAAGGTGATGGATATCTCAGGTACCCTGATTTGATTAATTCACATTGTATCTTACTATATATATATTATTTTACTTACTATATATATATAATGTACTTATGACTAAATATATATATAAGATACAATGTGAATTGTATATATCTATATATAATGTACTTACAGTAACTAAAATATATATATGGCAAGATACATGTGAATTAATCAGGTACCTGAGATATCCATCACCTTAGACGTTTATCATTTATCAGTGTTAGGAACATTCCAATTCCACTCTTTTAGTTATTTCTTTTCCTTGGAGACAGAGTTTTGCTGTCATCTGGGTTAGAGTTCAGTGGTGTCATCATAGTGCACTGAAATAGGAAACTTATGGATTCAAACAATCCTCCTGCCTCAACCTTCTGAGTAGCTGGGACCACAGGCATGCACCACCACACGAAACTGATTTTTCTAATGTTTATAGAAATGGGATCTAGCTTTTTCTCAGGCTGGTCTCCAAATCCTGCCTCAAGCAGTCCTCCCACCTTGGCCTCCCAGAGTGCTAGGATTACAGGCAGGAGTCTTTGCACTTACCCCATCCTTTGATTGCAGAGTTTAGTCCATTTATATTCAATATCATTATTGTTACAGTTGCTTCATGGTCCTCTCTTTCTATATCCCTTCCTATCTTCCTTTACTAAAGGTGATTTTTCTCTGATAATGTGTTTTAATTTCTTGCTTTTTATTTTTCTGTGTATCTGTCATAGGTTTTTTTTTTTATTTGAGATTACCAGGAGGCTTGCAAAAAATATTTTATAAGCAGTTATTTTAAATATATGACAGCTCTGTTTACAAACAAATCACAAGCAAAGAGAAGTCTAACAGGAACTCTACACTTTAATTCCACTCTCCCCCAATCTAACTTCTTGTGCTTTTCATCTATATCTTTTTATACTCCCTTCTCTCAAAAAGTTGTTGTAGTTATTTTTGATAGATTTGTGTTTTCATCTTTCTCCTTTACATGAAAGTGATTTAAATACTGTCACTATAGCAATAGAGTATTTTGTATTTGTATCCTTACTATTACCAGTGTATTGTAAACTTCAAGTGATTTCTTATTGTTCATTAACTTTCCTTTCCTTTCATATTAAAGAACTCCCTTTATCATTTCTTGTAGAACAGGTCTGGTGTTGATGAAATCCCTCAGCTTTTCTTTGTGTGGGAAAGTCTTTTTCCTTCATGTTTGAAGGATATTTTTGCATGATATAATATTCTAGATTTATGGATTTTTTTCCTTTAGCACTTTGAATATATCATATCCTCATATATCTCATATATATCTCATTCCTGGTCTGTAAGGAGTACAGTGAGAAGTCTCCTGACATATCACAACTCCTTCATGTCTTTTTTTTTGTTTCTTGCTTCTTTTAGAAATTTTTCCTTATTCATGACCTTTGTAGACTTGATTATTAAATGCCTTGAGGTAGTCTTGTTTGGGTTAAATCTACCAGGTGGTTTATGACCCTCTTGTATCTGAATATTGATATCTTTGTCTAGGTTTGGAAAGTTTTCTTTTATTATTTTTTTGAAGAAACTTTCTATCTCAATCTCTCTCTCTCTCTCTACCTCATCTTTAACTCTTATACTTGCCTTATTGAGGCCATTTACTAGATCTTGTGGGTATGCTTTATTCTTTTTTCTTTTTTTCTCTTCTGACTATGTTTTCAAATAGGCTATATTCAAGCTCACTAATTCTTTCTTCTGCTGCTCCATTCTGCTGTTGAGAGACTCTGATGCATTTCTCAGTTTATCAATTAAATTTTTTAGCTCCAGAATTTATTTATTTATTTATTTCTCTCTCTCTTTCTTTCTCTTTCTCTCTCTCTCTCTCTCTCTCTCTCTCTCTCTCTCTCTCTTTTTCTTTTGCAGTTTTTGGCTAAGGCTATGTTTGAACCCGCCACCTCTGGCTTATGGGACTGGCACCCTACTCCTTTGAGCCACAGGTGCTGCCCAGTTCCAGAATTTCTGATTGGTTTTATTATTATTATTTAAATCTCTTCATTAAATTTCTCTGATAGCCTTCTGAATTCTTTCTCTGTATTGTCTTGAAGTTCTTCAATCTCCTTCAGGACAGCTATTTTGAATTCTTTGCCTGACAGTTCACATAACTCCTTCACTCCAAGACTGGTTACTTGTACCCTTCTAGTTCACTTGGTGAGGTGATGTTTTCCTGAATGTTCCTAATGGTCAAGGATGTTCATTGGTGCTATTGGTGCCTGGGAATTTAAGAGTTGGGTATTTATTTTAATATTCACAATCTGGACTTGTTCGAACCCATCCTTCTTCTTCTTCTTCTTTTTTTTTTTTTGTAGAGACAGAGTCTCACTTTATCACCCTCGATAGAGTGCTATGGCATCACACAGCTCACAGCAACCTCCAACTCCTGGGCTTAGGTGATTCTCTTGCCTCAGCCTCCCAAGTAGCTGGGACTACAGGCACCTGCCACAACACCCAGCTAGTTTTCTGTTTTGCAGTTCAACCCAGGCCAGGTTTGAACCCGCCACCTTCAGTATATGGGGCCAGCGCCCTACTCGATGAGCCACAGGCGCCGCCCAAACCTGTCCTTCTTAATAACACTTTCAAGATATTAAAAAAAAAAAAATTAAGCACTGTGGTCTGTGTTTGGTCACTCAAGCCATACAGCACTAGGAGCCTTTCAAGCCCAGATACGGCTTGATGAATGTGGTAAGATAGGGGAGAATTCCTTGTGTCACCAGGCAAAGTTTCTCAATCTCTTTTCTCACTCTCTGTTCTAGACTGCTAGAGCTGGGACAGGAGGGTTAAGAGCACTCTCTGGTGGCCACCATGGCTAGGACTGCACAAGGTCACATCTGAAGCCAGCTTAGTCACACCTAAAGTCCATGTTGACTCCTGCCTGGCTACCTCTAATGTGTATTGAAAGCCCAAGGGATCCTTCCAGGGCTGCATCCTTCCCTTCGGGGCAACATATCTTCTTCTGGCCCAGGGTGAGGCTAGAAAAGCCATCTAGAAACTAAGACTTGAGGTCAGGGCCCTCAGGAGTCTGCTTGGTACTTTATATGACTGTGGCTAATCTGGTACCCAAGTTGCAAAACAAAGTCCTCCAAACTCTCTCCTTTCCTTTACCCCATCAGAAGACTCCTCCTGAGTCGTACTACCTAGAGTTGGGGGAAGGATGACACAGGAACAGGCTTGCCTCTGTCACTGGTGTCTCACTAGCTCACATATCCCCTAAGTCCTGGCTCTGAGCCAGCACAGCCACAGGAATTATCCAAGAATTGTCGCCTTTGTGGCCTGACTTCCTTACAAATTTCTTCCAGGCCCCAGACTCATTTTTTCAACTGGTAATAGGGCCATCCAGAACTTGGGTTTGGGGCAGAGGCTATCCCTCTGGCTGGGCTGGTCAGGACGCTCTCTCAGAATTCTGCCCTGGGCTGTGTTCCCCAAGGCAGGAAAGCCCTGTATCCAACATGAAGTCTCACAATCACTCCACTTTCCCTCCCCAGAACACAGATTCTCTCTCAGTGCGGTGCCGCTGGGGGATCCCTGTGGGGGGAGGGGGGGCGTAGGAAATGCAAGACTGTCTTCTCTGCCCTCCTCAGAGCCTCTTTTCTTGATGTAACATTAAGATCAATTAACCTGATTTTTGGTTTTTCTGAAGGTGCTTCCTTGTGTGGATACCTGTTGAACTTGGTGTTCAAGCAGAGGGACAATCGTTGGAGTTTTCTGTTTTGTTCTGCCCTCTCTCCTTCCACACTTCTGACCACTCTCTGTATCATTTTCCCTCTCTCTCCCCAACCCTTGGCAATGCTATCTACCCTGTGTGCTGTTTGTTTCTGCTGTACTCATTTCTCTGGGGGATGGCTCCACATTTCATGAGGACGGCCCCAGTCTCTCCAAGTGTGTCAGTGTCAGGGCTGTGTTCTTGATATGGCTGAGTCAGGTCACGGTAAGTGGTGTATGGACAAGCCAACAAATGATATTTACATTCTTAGAATTGGGGCCTAACAAGACAATAAAATGTGAAAAAAATAAAGAAAGGAGAATTTGGAAGGTATTTAAGAGTTCTGAGAAACAGATGTTCATCACCGAGAGTCATGGTAGTTTCCTGTTTCAACAGCACTGGGATAAAACCAGGTGCTGGTCCCCCCACCAGGCCACTCACAGCCGCTCTTGAACACCTGCTCACCATGCCCACAGACCACCCCAAGGCTCCCTCTGCTGCTCAGTGCCACACAGCCGCAATGCCAGAGCCTCTCCTCAGCCACCAGCAGACAACCGCATCCCCTCCCAGGTGCCCCAGGGAGAACTCCCGAGAGGACTCAGAGACCACCACCAACTGCCTTGTTAACTTGGAGCTCGAGGCCTCCTCCGTCTACATGTCCATGTCTCACTATTCTGACCGCAATGATGTGGCTTTGAAGAATTTTGCCAAATACTTTCTTCACCAATTTCATGAGGAGAAGGAAGGTGCGGAGAATCTAATGGAGCTACAGAATCAATGAGGTGGCTGAATCTTCCTTCAGGATATCAGAAAACTGGACTGTGATGACTGGGAGAGTGGGTTGGAGGGGATGGCGTATGCATTACACTTGGAAAAAAATGTGACCCCCATTTGTGTGACTTCATGGAGACGCATTACCTGAATGAGCAGGTGAAATCCATCAAAGAATGGGGTGACCAGGTAACCAACCCATGCAGGATGGGAGCCTCTGCGTCTGGTGTATCTCTTTGACAAGCACACCCTGGGAGATAGTGATAGTGAGAGCTAAGCTTTAGCCTAACTTCTCAGCAGTCATTGTATTGGCCATAATAAGGACACAGTGTCTCCATCTGTGACACAAATGGAAAAACCCTGAAACACGGGAATTTCAAACATTTCGAACAGTGTCCTGTTTAAACATCACTGGTTAAACATCAACCTTACATCATTCACATGGGTCAGATTTTTATGGGTAGGTAGTTTTTAACCCATGAGAAAGTGTGGAACTGAAATTAAATAAATAAAATGCGTATTACCAGGACTTCAGTGTGAAGGTCACAAAAATTTCTGTATTTGATTTCTTAAGTGTCTATAATGTATGAAAAAATTAGCAATGTTAGAAAATTTCACAAATACAATTTAAAATGTAAAAACTGATTTCTAGTTCTGATTTTAAGTTGAACATAATGATAAAATTAAGTTTCTTAAAAATATTGACATGTAACAAAGTGCTTGTTAGATATGTTTACGTGTATGTGTGCATGTGTGTGGATGTGAGGGAGTGTGGAGTAGATTCCACGTAATGGGTCAGGGTTGTCTGGGGATGTCGCCAGGGTGGTTCATTACTTCTTAATTTGAGTAGGGAAATGAGAAAATCATAATTAACTCATTATGAGTCGCTGGGAAGATTGGACCAGAACGTAAAGTACTAAGAGCTTCAAATATGGCAGAAGTTTTCGAAATATAAAAAAAGATCGAATCCTCGAAACATTTAAAGAAAAACTGAGTTCCCTCTTAGAGAGTAAGAGGAGTGATATCAAAGAGAAATCCAAGCTATCTACCCTGAATGACTGAGATAAAATTAGGGTCATTTAAAGAAGCTGGGAAAGGGAGTCAGCTGTGGAGAAGCATGATGGGTTCAATCTCAGTTGGGGATAGTGGACACGGTTACAAGTAGGAGTGGATGACAGTTTTATGTGTTAGGGCATTTTTTGTGTACAGAAAAATCTATATTGAATTTGTTAAATTACAAATTTTAAAACGTAGTCTTCCTTAACCACTCAAACATATGAATATTATTTTATTTATAAATCTAGAAAACCATATAAAACAAGAACAATTCTTTTCAGGAGTTTCTTGGAATAATTTGCGGTGAATTCAATTTTTTGCTTTTACTAAAACACACCGATAAGAATAATAAATTTTATCTGCAGAAATACTTGAACTGCATCAGTTTCTAACTCTGTTCATAAAGTAAGCTGCATGAAAAATATTGGATGCTAAGCCCTTAGGATACACCAGACAAATCAAATAGACTTTGCATATACATTATAGATTGCTCACAAGAACAAAGGATGTCTGTATTTTTAACTTTTACAAGAAACAATATTTTGAAAAGGAAATGTTGGTTGATGATTACATTTCATATAAACAAGACAGAACAGAACGTTTTGGAATGAAATGCAGAACATAAGTCAGATATAAAGAAGTAAAAGGAAAAAGAAATCTCGTTTGCGTTCCTGTCAATCTTTATCCCTCTTTAACTTTTTCACTTGCTGCCTTATTCCTATTTTCATTTAGTGGCCAGTCAGCTGTGTTTCCCCTCCACGCCTTTTCCTCCTCCCCACTGGGTTTAAAATAAACAATTATCCTACTTCTACCTTAGATGCTCTCTTTACTCTTATTCATATCAGTATTTCTTACTTCAGATTGTAGACGTTGAGAGGGCATCAACACAAGATGCTGTCAAATAAATGTGATTTTTATGAGTAAAAAAGTATCTGCTAAGGTTAACAAGGCCTGGATTATTACAAGGTGAGACCGAATATTACATAAATCCAGGCAGGGAGAAATGGAAGTGCCCCAAAGAGGAGTCAGGAGAATCTGACATTGAGAAGGCTCCTTCCGGGTTTATATTTGAGGTTAGACACCTGTAAAAGCAGGCCAAAAAGAGTAACATCTGAATGAGCAGAGGGAAGGTAGGCAAGAGTGGTTCCTTAGACTCTGTGAATGTTTAATATCAAAGTACTTAGTTCCTCCTCCATGATTTTCACCTGATGTCTTCATCCTCAACCAACAGAGGTGTGTGAGTAGTTACTTCAGCAAGCGTGGGGATATGCAACTAGTGACGCTGGGAATGGATGATTCTGTGAGTATGGGGTAGCTGGACGGGAGCCCAGGATCACTTCAAGATCTTATTGCCTCAGATTTAGTTGTATATGAACTACACGTGTCATGACCCTTAAGCCGTTTCATCAATCTCTTCCCGCTTGGCTCGCCCAATCGCCACCCTACACATTTCCCTACTTTTAACCTGACCAACTTCTAGTTTTTCCAGAATCTTTTGTGCTGCTTCCTTCCACCTGGTTCTTCTTCTTAGAAATTGGAGGATAGTTGTGGGGGCTTATCTTTCCTCTAAGAAACGCTCTCTGTGTCCTCTAAGACACAGCTGGTTGCTGCTGAGAGAACTGGCATATCCCACACAGGCAGTGGGACACAACTGACCATCCACTCCTTGAGGGCCGAGAGTATTCTATGCATTTAATCTACGTGGCCTCTGCAGTTAAATAATTACAGAATTAAAAGAAGAAGCAAATGAACTGGATAAATGAATATTTTTCGAGAAAATAAGTCCTGTTAGTTACAGGTACATTAGTAACTTAAAATAAGTTAACCAGTGATAGACTGATAGATAGGTTTATAGAGAACATACTTGGTCACTTGTTAAGGAAGAAAATTAATCATTGCTTTTATGTAATCAGTGCTTCAAAAGTACTTGAGGGTCCTTGAGAGCTGTTGATTTGCTTAAGTAGATTATTTATGCCACAAATCTGCACAGTCAATTCTGCATGGAGTATTAAGCTACATTTTACCACATCCCCTTAATGACACAAATTTTATATTAGTGGATGCAAATGAATATTGGATCCGAATATCGTTTCCTAATATTTTGCTCATATTAATGAAACACCAAGATGGCCCCATGGTCTTCACATGGCCGATTCCTTGCTGGATGAGAGTGACCCCACGCCATGCTGCCTTCCTCCCACTGAGTGGGGAGGACAGGAGTTTCAGAGCAACTCAGTCTCCACCACTCAGCATCCACCTTCCTGGGCCCCTATGTCTTACACTTCCAGCTCATCAATTAATCTCTTAAATCTCCAGACTGTGAGATTTTCTGGCTCTCTTTTCCTCTCAAACTTCTCCTTCAGTCCTTTTTCCATTTTCTTCCTCCAAGTCTACCCTTGATTTTTATTCCTGGCTCAAAATGCTTCCTCATTTCAGATCTGCTTACACTGACAACCTGGGCTATCTCAACCCTATCAACCCTTACCACACAGTCATCAAGATTCATGTTGGCTTTGGAACACTTCAACCAGGGATAGAAAGGGAATGAAGGAAGGCTATCTGAAAATCTGGGGGCAAGTTGATTCAGGATGGGAAGATGGGTCTGCTTTGTAATTAAAGATGTGCAAATGGGTTTTCTTCACACTTTGCCATCTATTTAGTAAACACTGAACACTTGCTAATTTTATCTGCCTTCAATTGAGATGTAAAATTGAGTACATCAAGGTCATTCCACCTGGCAGGAAACTGTGGATTAATGAGAGATTCTGCTCACAGGTAATTACCACATGAGTATCATGTTCTTGCAGTGTGGTGTGTGCCCACAGGAGCCAGGGGAGAGGTACTTACCGCTATATAAGAATGCTTGGCAAAAAAGTGGCTTTTGAACTGCACCCCAATGGTTGAGTGGGAATTTGTCAAATAGACAGCCTGAGGGCAGACTGTTCCAGGAAGGGGACAATCTTTGCAGAGGATTGGAGGTGTGAGAAGCATAATATGTTGAGAAAGGCTCAGATGACACTGTTATTTAGAGGGTGGAATATTTGAGGGTGGCAAGAAATGAGGCAAAAAGAATTTTATGTAGGATCACAGGGAACATTTTGAGAGCTCTGAAGGTCATGTTGTATATAATGGAATGTCTTTACATTAGGAAAATTATACAGTCTGACTTAAATATAATAAACATCTAAGTGAAGTCCAGGAATTGCTGGGAGTTCAGGATTGGTCTGGAGCATTGGTAGGAAACATGTGAAGTCCTCCATTCAAATTCTGTGTGTGCGCACGTGTGTGAACAATGGAAGTTACTGATAACAGGGGCCATCAGACAGAAGTCATCGTAGGAACTGCCTGCGCTACGCCCAGTAAGGTTGATGCAGTGGCCACTCCTCAGAGGGAGAGAAATCAGAGTGCAGCACTAGCACTGTAGTTCTTACTGGCTTTATGTCTATTGCGGGCAACTAGATGAAGGCAGAGGTCCTAGTATAGTAGGAGAATGAGCAGTACAAAGTAGCCCAATGGGTTGTTTCAACATACTCTGGAACACACCGGGGCCTTGGTATCTACAAGAATCAGGCTCGAAGGAGAGAGACAGAGTTTCCTCTTCTCGGCTCACAGCAGCTCAGGATTGGGGCCTGCGGAGACAGCTGGTGCCCAGCAGAACAACAGGAGAAAGAGGGTCCTGGAAGAGCAGAACAGAGCAGCCCTGGGGCCCCGATGTGCCCAGCAGAGAAGTGGAAGTAGACAGGGGCTGCGGGAGATGAGCACAGGGAAGTTTGGGGATTCCAATTTTTTTGAGGGAGCTGGATTTGGCAGGGGCTAAGAGCTGGCAATCAGCACATGAGCGTAATGTGCCAAGGACATGCAAGAATAAATACCATTTGTATCTGTGAAGAAGAGTCATGAGGGACATTTAGACTATGAAAAGGACAGTTAGGTGGTAATATAGACAAGAAATACAGACACCAAGATCGTTTGCCAGGCTGCCGGAACACTCTAAAGTCTATTGAGGACAGGCGGGAACAGGGCGTGGGCACGTCATTAGGACCACAGAACAGGAAATACATGCCTTTGGGGCCAGCTGAAGAAATCTCTGGTGACTGTGGCACTGGCTCTCCTACAGCTGGCAGTGTGAGACTCTCTGAAAGGGAGCCCTGGTTCTTATTCAAGGTAGCCTGAACAGTGATGGAGCTGGGGTGAGTTGGGGGGCAGAGGGAGGTGCTCCCAACAGGAAGGGCTGTTCCAAAGTCCAGTTTCCCACAGCGGCAGAAGCGTCTCCCCTCCAGAGGGGCCATCAGAGGCACCTTCGCATGGGCCTAAAGGTGACCAGACCATCCTCGTAAACAGCTGTCACTCGGACTACTCGACACGAAGAGCACAGTTTATCCCCCTCACTGACAGCCCTGCACTCACACTTAGACCACAACAAGGGGGGACGGGGGTGGGAAGGGCCGAAATAGCAGCTTCCCGTGTGTTGGCAGAGCAGCGGAGGATGGCAGGATGATGATGGGCGCGGTGGTGGCCGTGCCTTCCCTCCCTCACTACTTTATGGCTTCCTCCACTTCTCCCACCCTCAGTAAAGTCTATTCTTTAACCCACGGTGTGTGCACTATAGAATTTGTCCCAGACCCTGGAGTATGACAGATGACGGCCATTAAGGAACCCACCCAGCATCACCGACGTTAGAGTCTTGTGAACGACCCAGCCGCTGCTGGCACATCCTGGCGCTATAAATGGCAGTAAAAGCACACCACACGGTTGGGACTATGGTTGGCCAGGGACTCGCCGAAAAACCAAAAGCCACCCACAGACTGCCTATCACATTAATGATGATATAGAATGACAGGTTGTAAGAGTTCCCACAGACTCAGGATGAGCTTGAAGGAAGTGCATCATGTTTATTAAAGTGCCCAGAGTTCTCAGGACCCACATCTACGCAAAAGGCTGTTGGCTTCTTCAATTGGTAATAGACATAGCTCTGCTGGTGAAGGCAGACTCAGACAGCAAGCGGATAGTATCTCTAGAAGGGAATTAAAATTATAAGAGTACTGACACAGGCAGTAGTATCTCTACGAGGGAATTAAAATTACAAGAGCACTAGCTACTTGTCATGTCCTTATTATATTTACATATATCTCTTTGATTTACTAAATTGGACTAGCTGAACACTCCATTTAGAACTGAATAATGAAAATGTCCACACCCAAGTTCTGCCTCATTTTTGGTCCAAAAAAGGACACAAGCACAAAGAAAGCCCAGACAGAGACATTGCAAATGGCCATGATGGCAACTCACTGCCAATATCAGAAAACTGCCTCTTTGATTCTACAAATGTAGCTTGATATGGATTTTAATAATTTATCTAATTATAACCTTCTGTGTTCTACATACTTTTATTTTTCTGCTATTCCTCAGCTCTTAACAATCTAGTGGAAATCAACTCAGAGGATTTTATTTATTTATTTTCTTTTGGAATAGACTTGTGACTTTTGTCTGTGCTTTGAAGTGATGTAATTATGGCATCTGTGTTAATAGATCAAAAAGCATTGCATCAAAAGTGTTTATCCAAATCCCCTTGTGTAGAGAAGGGCATTCCAGAAGGACGGCTTGGTACTGGGAATCTGCAGAACTCTGCTCCTTCATAAGTCCATCTGAGTAAGACCAACTTTTAAACATCTATTTTTAGTGAGACAGATGAGAAAATTAAAACTAATGAAGCTTTAAGACACATCAAGACTTTGTTTCAATTGACTGTTCACAATTTGTCTTACAGGGTGAATTCTAGCATCATGTGTCTACTTGTCACAGTGCCCAAAGAGAATTATTTAAATTGGGGCTCAGGGAAAATATGACATTTTATTGATGGTAAAACACAATGTTTTCATATCTTTCCTGCTTTCATCCCTCACCTCCCATTTGTGTGTATGTGTGAGAGAGAAAGAAAGAGAGAGAGAGAGAGATTTCATCTTGTCCCCTTATCTGCTTTTTGAACAAGATTTTATAGGAGCTGGTTGGAGGCAATAGAAGAGTAGGTTATTTTGGCTGTTTGTTCCCTTAGCCTTTAAACAACCTCTTCTCTCTGTACTGAAAGAGTGCACTGTTGTTAGCAGAACCAAATTTGATAGATCCCAGGGGACAGAGGGAAATGTCTGCTGCAACTGTGTTTCTATACAGCAAATGAAAAAGCTAGAGCAAGACCAAACACTTGGAAAAACAGAAATCTATGGTTTAAAATAGGACCTCCTTCATAAACATCTTCTATTAGGATGCCTTAGTGTAACCAGAAGTCTATGAAGGCAAGTGAATGTCTGAAGGGAGCTGAACTCAAATCAGGGTCCACAAAGGAAATTCTAACCATGGCAAGGTTTGGCTTCACACAGGCTTTCAGAGTAATCATGGAGTACAGTTTTCTAGATGTACTCATCTTTTAACACAGAGCCATATGCAGAACTGGCCATGATAATCCCTGTCTGGAAGCCTCTGTGGCCCACTTGGGTAGAGTGTAAGTCTACACTCTTCTGCATGTCCCACTGTTGTCCCCTGAGCACGGTGGCCCAGTGCATCATCCTTCTCACTGCCCTCAGCCCACACCCCCCACTCTCAGGCTTCCGTTACTTTGTCTATGTTCTTTCCTCCCTTTGGAAGGTTCCCGCACCCCTGTGACCTCTCTGTGAAAACATGTCCACTATTTTGGGTCCAGCTCAGACACACGTAGGCAGAATTAATGTCCTTCCAAAACATCCTCTACTCTCGTCTCCAGTCTGTTTTAATCTTTCTTTCCTTCTCTCCCCACATTTTTCTTTACACACACGCACACAATACACATGCCTATAATACCAAAATTCCAATCTTCCAAATTCTGAAAATAAAGTTGTTTTCATAATTCATTTAGTGGCAAAAGCCTTGATCTAGCCCACCATGATGAGAATGCATGTATTTGTAACTGCAAAAGAACTGAAGTGTTTCAGCACAGGCTGCTGCCCCAGACCCCGCTGGAAGCACGATATTTGGTATGTGCAGTATTGCCCCACCCACATGAACTTGGGACATTTCTCACTTGTCTCCTCTTGGGTGTGCAGAGCCAGCTGAGGAGGCAATTCCAGGGGAGAATTTCAGTGCACCTTGAGCCCAGGCACAGAGCCATAGGCGCCCTGGTTCTTGCTTCTCACCCTTGAAGCACGATGGATGGCCCAAGGATATCTGTGTACGTGACAGGGGCTCACTCCATGAGATGGAAGGCTTGCCCACAGGTCTTTCCTAGGTAATCCCATCTGTTTTGTTTTTTTCTGGAAAGGCTGACAGTCAAGGCTCTTCACCTTCTAGACACTCCTGGTTTGACTCAGGGTGCCTGTGACACTTGTCAAAGAGCCTTTTGTGTGACTAAATACTCTTACGCTGAAGATTTTCTGAAGTATTAGCAAAAGGCTGTACAGTGACCCTCTCAGCTTTTTCTGTGTGCATCCTTTTCTTTTAGTAAATTTCTTAATGGACTGTCTTTTACATCTGGATAGACTGAAAATTTCTATAATTATTACCTCCTGATTTTTTTTCCTTTATTTCTTCTTGCATTTTACTATAAGTAGCAAGAAAAAAAAAGGCTGTACCATCAATACTTTATTTGGGAGCCTGCTCTGTTAAATATCCAGATTTGTCACTTGCAAAGACTACCTTGCGCATAACTACAGGATACAACTCTGCTGAATTTTCTACTGCTCTAAACCTGTTCCTTCAGTTTGCAGTGACATTTCCTCGTTTTTTTTTGTTTTTGTTTTTGTTTTTTTTGAGCTATCACCAACGGTGACTTGGGTGCCCATTTTTCTACTAACTGTTCATGATTCAGGCATTCTCTGAGGCAGTTCCTGTCTTCTTTACCCTATAACTCACTTTCTTCTGAGTCCTCACCAGCGAACCCTGACACCTTATTTCTACTAGCATGTGAAAGGCCATCTAGGCTTTTCTTATTAGCACTCCTCGGAATTAGTCTCGCTTCTACCCACTGCCCAATTCCAGAGCCACTTTCACGTATCAGGTACCTGTTCCTGTAACATCCCACTTCCAGATACTGACCTCTGTATCAGTGTCTCTTGCCACTGCAATGAACTACCAAAATCTCAGTGATTTTGATCTATTTTTTTATAGTAAAGTTCTGTACTTACAAGTACAACATAGGTTTCACTGGCTAAAATCAAGCTGTTAGCAGGGCTGTGATCCTTTCTGGAAACTTAAGGGGAGAATCTGTTTCCTTGCCTTTTCCATATTCTGGAGGCCACTCACCATCCTTGGCCCTGAAACCCTCCTCCATCTTCCCAGCCAGGAACATTGCATCCTTTTCCATAGTTTCATCTGCTACTGACTTTAACCATAATCAGGAAGGCTCTCCACTTTTGGGGATTCATCTGGTTAAACTGCATCTACTCATATAATCCAGAACAACCTCCACATCCCAAGGTTCTTAACTTTAACCACATGTACGCTAATGACCGCTTTTTTCCCTATAAAGTAACATACTCAAATGTTCCAGTTATTACAACAATAGGAGACCATTGTTCTGTTTACCACAATACTACTTAATTTATATTTCATAGGACTTGGTATGACATATGAAGAATACATCATAATAAAAGTAGTTCTTTAATGAAGAGGAAAAGATGGTCACGTTAACGATCATTGTCATTAATTGATTTTAGCTCATATTCTGTGAATACCTGTTAATCTGTTAATTTAGATTCTAGCAATATTGGGTTTGTAAAAATAATGATAATTCTTATTTCACAGGACCCAATAGAATACAATGTGCTCTCAGATACCATTGTTTAATGGGTTAAAAATTTTGATATGTTTATATCCTGATACTTGTTCTCTATTCTTAACACGTTTTGTCATGTTTCCCGTACAGAAAAACAATCATATCTTATAGCAAATGTGAAATTGATTTGTATTAAATTCATGCAATTTATGCCATAAATGACCAATATTTTGCTTATTTTGGTTTCATTACCTTTAAAGATTTAAGTGTAAGTGGCTGAACTTTAAGTGATAACTCTAGACAAGTGCAGGATTTGGTGATGGAGATGGTATCAAAATAAAATGGACACTTTCCCCTTATTTCTAATTTATAGGTGAGAAAACTCGGGCACATAGACTTCAAGCAACTTTACTGAAGTCTTCCAGCTTGTTAGTAACAAAGACAGGTTTCAACACAGGAAATGTGACTCCAGAACCCATGCTCTTAGCTACTGTGCTCCTTTATAACCAGGTAACCCTAATGTAAGGCGGGGCTCATTGTCCAGTTGAAGCATGGATTCACTTATAAGAAGCAGAGAGATTTTATTTTTATTTTTAAATGCATCACTTTCAAAATGTAAAGTTATACACATACTTAGCATCTCACAGAAGTAGTAAGAGTGTAGATCACAAAGGTTCTCCTGAGATCACTTCTCTCACCCTTACACAGGCTTAGCTGCAGCATCAGTTAAAATGAACCCTGCTACTCTTGTGTCCCAGAATCAAATGTGTTTGTGTGTATGTGTGTGTGTGTGCATGCATGCTTTATCCCCAAGTTTGATAAAAAGAACACTGAGAATCAAAGTATTTTATTTATAAGCTTTGAGCCGTAACTTGTATCTTCACTTGTAAAATAAATGGCTATGACTATATGACATCTGGGTCTCCATCAGGTTCTGAAAATTCAGCTTCTAGGTAGAATTTGGAGAATACATTAAGAAAAATCCTAGTACTTACTTGAAATATCATTAAAAATGATTCCAAGCTTCTTTTTTTTTTCACTTACTAGACATTAGAATTTCAACGTCTCTTTAAGCTCCAACAGTCTGTCATTCTCTGGTTAAGGAACTCTTACTATAACGAGTTCTACAAATAATCTTTCTTTTCCCCCAAATGGGAAATTGAAACTATTGTCTTTATTTTATTTGCAGCTTGGTTGTGAATTTTATTATAACAGCACATGAAATCAGAACTCTGGTTGTCTTAAGATGATATTTAAAACTTCTCAGCTAAGTAAACTGGATTAAAAATTCTATCATATTTTGAAGAGAAAAGGTAGGTACATCTTTACAGGTCTCTGTAAAATGTGCAATGCCTGTTACACCTAACAGCTGATGTAGCAGAAGGCAAGTGATCCGTTACAGACAGGAAACCTCGTGAAAGGACTTTTCATAGTTGAGAGCAATTTGAAACTTACCCTTCCTCCCCTGTGCTTTCAATTCCCTGCACCAAGTCATGTTAGGGGGTCTAAGAGGGCTCCTCATAGACAGAAGAGTTGTTCCGCCAGATGAGGAAACTTACGAATCCTTCACTTACCACCCCACACTGTAGTAAAACCATACAGACCCGCCCCACGCCCCAACCAGAGAGGAGCGTAACAGAGTTCTCAGCAGAGCCTGGGAGTCGTGGAGTTTGGGAGCACACTCCAAGACTCTTTATCTGGAGAAAACGAGGGTGGGAAAGTAAGTGGAACAAATATTCAACGTAAGTTTAAAGGAAGGAACAGGAGGAGCAAATTGCACTTCTATAGTTTGGAAAAGCAAGAATTCTCCAGCTATGGACACAAGGGGAAAGAAGCTGGGTTCAAGGTAGACTGAAAGGATCTCTCTGTGCAAAGACATGGGGAACACAGAGATGTGCCCACCAGACAGCAGGAGCTGAAGAAGGACCCCTAAAGGCTCAGGAAGACCCCATCTTCCCCATTAGGGGCTCGTGCAATGTGGAGACCCTGTGAACGTGACCCTGTTCCTCTACCTATCACCATTTCTGCCCTTATGTCTCCTCTTGAATGAGTGAAGAAAAGGATGCATCAAAGATGGGAGAAAACCCCGAGCCCCTCCACCGTATCTTTGGTGTGGAGCAGAGGTGGAGCAGTATCTGATGGAGAGGGAGCGCTTGGAATTGGATGAACGCTTTATAACTTCCTTTTAAAATTGAACTGCTAATCTAATTCTCTAGTGTACTCCCTGACCCCTGCAGAAAAAAGAATTGGTTTGTAACTGTGATGGTATCCAGACCCAAAGGACAGGTGTATTTAAAGAATGTGGTGAAAAATTAACTGATTTACCCTGTGAAGTTCACCCCTTCAGTACATCAGTTACATAATTGCACTTGAATCTTTTTTCCCTTTATGGTTATTCATTCTGTTTGGGGATGTGAGGAGAGGAATCTGTTTCTATTAATGTGTTAAAACTTACATTTAAAGAAAAAAACAACTGAGTACTCGGGATCAATGGTTTAACATTTTTTTCCACTGTTTCTATGAGCTTCAGGGAAGAGAACAGGCAGGACTCCAAATAAGAGAAGCCTTTCCCTGAACTCCACGTCAAAGGAAATGCCTGATTCCTTCCTTCACATGGAGGAACATGGGGAGGTCCTGTAATCAGATTGTATGTGTCACAAATGTAACATAAACATGGTTTAGAATGAGAGCATGTGATGATATAAAGCCTCTTTGGTTTAAATTTCCTTCTTTTAATAAAAGAAAGGAATTTTGGCACTTATATATGATAATGGAATGTTTTAAAACATTATATTTTATAGTATTTGATTTAGGAGCGAGGAATAATTGTGTTATACACATACTATATTCTGCTTAACCTAGCTGCAACTGAAATCAGACTTTTGCCTAAATGTATAAAGATTTATTTATAATGAACAAGGAATATAATAAACATGGCAAAATAGTAGAGATTGTCATATAAAACAATGACTTCTACCTAGCAAGGTACCCCAGCCTTAAATATATTTATGGTGTAAAACCAATCTCCTTTGTCTCTCTGAGCTTCAGGCTGTATTCTAAACTGCTGTACGTGCACGTGAGAGAGTTCCTTTCTATGATGAATTTCCCCGTGCTGAGACAAGCAGCCAAGGGGTGATGGAAGGGCACCCTCCGAAATGTTTGAAATACCTGGAGATGGACTATGTAGCTCCTGCCTACTCTCCTGACAGGGCTCTTCAGGGGAACACCTCGTCCCCTTAGGAAAGCCTCTCTACAAGGAGGGAGACTTGGCTACACACATGCAGCAAGTCTGACAGTACAGACATAGCAATGGAGAAGGAGGGAAGCCCCCAGTTCACAGAGATCACGGGTGGGAGATGGAGTATGGAAGGGTCAGTGGGCTTGGCTGCTTTCCCCCAAGAATGTGGAGGTCACTCTTAACCTATTCAAGACATTAAAATAACACACACTTACAGAGAAACAAGACTTTCCATGAAGCATAATGCAGTGATTATATGGAAGAGCCCTGATGAAGAAAGAGAATTTAAATTTTAGTTATGATTTATGCCCACAGTGTATAAATTTAGTCAACGAACTCTGGGTAAATTTAGATTATAGAAAGGAGGTAATTACAGTGCCTGTCAGTGGGCAAGCAATAATATGGTGGTACAACAAATTATATATAAAATTTGCATATGTGAAATATCATATATAATTGGGTATTCTTATACAACACAGAACTATATCATGATATAATTATTATCGTAAGTATATAATCACATATAGTAGCATGATAATATAACACAATGGAGACATAGTTCATGTATTATTAGGAGTTCCAACCCTTTTAGATCTGGGGCTATATACAGTTCATATCCCTTAAACAAGATACATACCTATTAATATCTATCTAAATTTAGATTTTATACAAACTAAAAGATGTCACATAAAAACATCAAACAAAAAATAATGAGAGGTGATATGCATTTGACAATGGGCTTCAAATATTCCAAAATGAAATCTAGGTTAAATCTGAAGACACAGCACTTAGAGAATGTGCCTTTAAACTACACTGCCTTTCCCTCAAAATGTTGCTTTACCTGCTCTGGCAAAAAGGAAACTAAACTAATAAGCATTTCTAAAAAGTGGGAGTATAGGAAATGAGAAAGATGTTGCCGGGTGAAGAGGAATCAGGGCAGTGCTGGTTGATTGCTAATGCCGCGTGCAAAGATGGAAGAACACAGTGCAGTGGGCACCTGCTGCCTTACGCCTCTAACACCACAGCAGACACCACAGAGCTGTTGTTCAGTTGCTTTGGTTCACCCAGTAACTTTGCTCCTGGTTTCTTTTCCTTTGCCCTTTCTATGCTTTACAGCCCAGTTTCTGGTCACATTTGTGCAGCCCTGAAGTTCTACAGGCAAACTGCCTGTGGCCAACAGTTGCTAGAAAAAACATCACCTGCATTTTGCTCAATATGAGATTATTACGGAATTGAATATGATAACTGATATGTAAGCAACTTTTATTTCTATTGGTATTTCTTCTTTTTGCTCTGAATCATCACCTCTGTTCTCTGACAACAGATCTACTTCCAAAATTCTTGCTCACTCTGAGACTTGCTGTTTGTGTGTAGCCATAACTCTAGAGGAAGAGGTATGTTCAGAATGGTCAACCCAACCATGAAACAGCTAAAGGCAGAAACAGATGAGGAGATGGTGTCAGAAAATCCCAGATAGTATCTGAGAAATAGGTTAATTCAAGACCCTACAATCCCAACAATTGTTTCGGTCCAACAATCACACTCTAGGGAGAATGAATGATTTTTGCTATTGCTGCATGCTTTAAACTAGGGATGTCCAACCTGCTGTAGACTAGCCCTGGGTGGGTGCATGCTGATCTTCTGAGGACTGTTTTAGATATCTAAAAGTATTCATGGACCTTTTGGGTTTTTTTTCATCAGATATCTTTAGTGTTTGTGTATTTAATGTGACCAGGAAACTTATTCTTCCAATTTGAGGCACAGAAAAAAAAAGGTTGGACACCTCTGCATGAATAATATAATTGACATGAACCATCTGAGGTATTTTGACTAAGGGGCTGACTCAGGAGTCCCTGAAGTCAAGATTACCCTGTGTGGCAATGCCAAATTGAAAATGAATGGAAGAAAGAGGTGCTAACAAGAAACTATAGGCCAGATGATAGAAGCTTTGTAAAAAGAGTATTTCCTTAAGCTAGGCTTGAGGTATTACAGAACTGCCTGCTTAGGAAAAAAAGATCAATAAGCTTCCAAATTCCTACAGTCCAGACAAGCTTCTATTTTCTTTTTATTTCTCCAAGATCTCAAAGGGCTATGGCTGAAAAAGCAGAGAGTTGTGATAATAACAAAGGGCCAAAAAAAAAAGAGAGAGATCTAGGAAGAAATTTCAAGGAAGACACTCTTCTAAAAAGCCCCGTCTGGAAAGCATGTACTGGTCTCCCGGGGCTTTAGCATGAGGCCAGCATCTGGAATTTATTCTGTAAACATTTCCTAACTGACTGCAGTTTCAAAGAGCACCGTGGGCTGCTCCTCCCCTTGCCTTCCTCTTGAGCACATGTGTATGAACTCAAGTGTGGCTACCGACACTTGCACTCATGCCTACGTGAGTCCTTACACACACGTGTGTATTCCTTACTGCCATAACTTCATGGTAGTCTGTTTAAATGATGGTTGGGCTAGAGAGTGATACTTATTAAAAATAATTTAGACACATAATTTTGTAATGTGAGTGGTTGTGTTAAATTTTCTATATCGATTTATTTCTGGGCCCAGGTTAATAGCTTACCAACACCATCATGCCTGAGGGCCCTGGAACTCTGAACCAGAACAGCAAGAGATCAAAGTGAAACTATTATTTAGTTCCCTCCTGCTGGACAAGTGTTCAATTGAGAATCTTCAGGTCTGCTCCCCTCCAGCTGGTAATCTTACCTAGGATACCTAATCTCTCTGAACCCAGATTTTGGTATCTGTAAATCAAGGAGGTTCCGCTAGTCTAGTGGCTGTCAAGTCCTTTTTCCTGAAGTCCTAAGTAGCCTCAGAAGTATTTTAGGGGCCATTTGGGGGCCAGGAGGAGGCTCTCTGGACCTCTGATTCCAGAATAGTAGTTCTGTCCTACTTGCCTTGTATGTTGGGACTTTGCAGAGGATGTCATGGGAAAAGTTTATTACTAAAATTTATAATGACCTATTAATTCTGTAAGATACCACGCTGTACTTCCTATAAGTGAGAAGAGCTTCTGGCCACTTCTATTTTAGGGGCTCCTGACAGTTGAAGAAATGTTAAAACAAGTCACGAAACAGAAGCTAAGGTTTGTGATGAACATTTTTAGGGCTATCAGTGTTTCTCATGCTACAACAATAAACTTATTTGGAGACAGGCTCTCGACTTGGGGCCCATGGTAAACAAAGGCCCTCGACTTGGCCATAGGCCCAGTGGTTTTCTTACCTCCTCCTAACCCCTGTTCTCAGAATAATACCTGGTTCCATTCAGCTTCCCTAGTCTAGGTATCTGTGTGCCGTAGATAACTCTTGATTCTAGGATTTGAATTTTCCAATAAAGTCACATGTGGGGTCCCAGAGGACTCCCAAGGGTTCCTTTTCTGTTTCTATTACATCTTAGTTGCTATAACCTTAATAAGTGTGCTACCATGGTTATTTTATTTCAATAAACACATATTTCAATGAGCAAAATATCTGATTAAAAAGACAATGAAATAAAGAAATTTGGATAGGTCTCTAAATCTGCAGTAATGGGAGCTGACAACATCTATATTTAATCAATGTTATTGATTTCATGAAAGATGAAAATATAAGAAAATATTTTAAAACCATAAGTTCTAAAAGGAGCAATGAAACATGAATATGAATCACACATAATGAAAACAGTCCCCTTTTTCTATATAGGAGGGGAAATTTTAAGAAAAAGATCATTTTAATCTTTTATGGGTGGTATAATCTATGATGGCATTAAAAAAAAGATTATTTCAACCTTCTATGGGTGATATAATCTAAAATGATAAAAAAAAAAAAAGAGAGAGAGAGAGAGAGAAATATTGTTTCAACCCTCCATTGCTGGTATATATAGGGAAGTTTGCTTTAGTAGTATTCTACAACATGTGTTAAACTTGTGATTTTGATATCTCTGTAAAATATACACTGGCACATTTAACCAAATACCCAAAGAACTTGAATTACTGGGTGCCTGTAACAAGTGAGAGTGTTGCTTGACTTAACTGAACTCATCACGTGTAGTAGTTTGTGAGAAACACAACCCACTACACCACCTAAAAGGTTGCAGAAGAACAGGAGAATGGAGGGTGCACAAGTCTTTCTGGTGCAAGGATGGTTGAGAGCAGTGAAGCATGATTGAGGGGATTCTGATTCCTATTTGCTGCCATTCTAAGACACCTAGGTTGACGTCACCATTTCCATTTAATATTTTTTATTTAGCAGCCTCCTAATCAAGCTAAGTGACCAGGGTAGCATTCAAACCTGCCTGATATTGCTTGAGAAACCAGCCTTGGTGACGTGCTCAAATACACTTGTTTCCCTCAGGGGATTCAGCATCTTCAAGAGCAGCAGCAGATCGGTGCCATGTAGCAATTTATCATTTTGTAAAGGAACATGTTTGCAGCTTGTACTTCAAAATGTAACCTGCAAGAGGGAGTCACTTAGGAAGTGAGTGTGCCTGGGTTGTCCTGAAACACTTACACTTCAGGCTGGCTATTATTGTTCTAGACTTTGGCTGCCTTTAAAACAGCCTTCCTGGTGGTGAAATTCATATTCTTCTTGTAAAGAAAATCTTCTGCTAGTTCACTGAGGGAAATGAAGGGAAAATAACATAAGTCAGAGACATGGTTCTTAGCCAGAAAGTAAAAAAGTTTGATGAGCAAAAAGTTGAATTAGAAATGGCCAACATCGTAGAGAGGGTAGAAAGATCAGTGATTTCCAGGACTTCAGGGGAGGTACCAAAAGAGGACAAGATGAATAGATAAAGGACAGGGCATTTTTAGGGTGAAACTACTCTATATCTTACCGTAATGGTGGATAGACGACATTATGTACTTGTCAAAAAAGCCACCTTTTAACACAAAGAAAGAACCCTAATGCAACTTACAGGCTTTATGATAATGCATCAATATCAGTTCACTAATTGTAACAAATGTTTCACACCAATGAGCGATGTTAGCAGGGGTTAACACCATGCAGGGGAGAGGTCATAAGTAAGAACTCTGTACTTTCTGTTCAATTTTTCTATAGACCTAAAACTGCTCTAAAAATAAAGTCTATTGATTAAAAAAAAAAAAGTTGTGTTAAGAAGGGGCTCCTCCCACACGTTGTTCATGTACTATACAACATAAACAGCTACACTAAAATGACAGAGCCAAGGAAAGTGATCTGTGAAACCATTTCAATGAGCTCTACTCCCTGTGCAAAAGCTGTTTATCAAATGGGGAATGAAGTGTTTGTCCAAATTGAACAAGTAGTTGTCTGGTTATGTAAACAACAACAAAATGACATTTATTTATTTCTTACTTATGAGACAGAATTTCACTCCATTGTCCCGGCTAGAGAACAGTTACATTATCATACCTCACAGGAACCTCAAACTCCTGGGCTTAAGGGATTCCCCCTGCCTTAGGCTCCCTTGTAGCTGGGACCACAGGCCTATGCCTCCATGAGTGGCTATTTTTTTTAATTTTTTTCATAGAGATGGGGCTCTTGCTCAGGCCGATCCTGAACTCCTAACCCCAAGCCATCCTCCTGCCTCAGCCTCCTCAAATGCTAGCATTACAGGCGTGAGCCACTGTGCCCGGCCATAAAAAAAATGACTTTCAAATGAACAATGATTTCAGAAGAAGCCAAAAGGATGTACAAAGACTTACGTGAAGCAACCAGTGAGACTACTTGACTTCTCCACGAGTAAACTTTAGGAAGTGTTTCAAAAAGAAGTGCTCCATGCTGTGAAATTAATAGGAGAGGGCCACTTAGCTGCAAAAAACATGTCTTCAGAGTTAAAGAGAGGAAATGGACCTACAGTAATGGAAGATGTCTCTGTGGTTGTGCATATCCACAAATCTAAAATGATTTAGAATCTAAAGAGTCTGAGGGCAGGTCATCTCCTCCGATACCTTGCAGATGGGCCCAGATCTCTGGGTCACTTTCCCAAGCAAACCTGATGCTTCTGTGTAGTAAATTTCATCTTCATCTTTGCCTACAAGTCAGCACATTTTATCATTGCTGTGATAGTTTTGCTGATTTAGGCTACCAGCAAAAGAATATATACATAATGTGATACATTGAGCTTATTTTACTGGCTGTTTTTGTTTTTTATGGCTATATGCATATAAATGACTTTATCTCATATACCTAGAGTGGTTAAGGGTCTGAACAGTTCAGTTAAAATTTTCAGCTCTAGTTAACTGTTTTGTGGGGAAGGGAAATTAAATGTTCCTTGAAACTAATCGAGTGGGGATTCTTGAAGTCCTTGTGAAAGGTCTACTTTAATTTGAAAGAGGTGAAAACATTCAATGATCTAGCAGAAGGAAAGTGAAAATTCGATGGTTTTTCAAAATAAAGGTTTGACTGATAAAGTTAATAGTCCAGGGGTGTTGTAAGTGGAAAATAAATGAACAAAAACAAAGGGAAAATACAACAGCAACTTAGGCTAATATTCTCTTTTCTACAGAGATCAAAACACGGTTCCAGAGAGGCAAGGTAGCTGATAAATGTAACAGCAACATAGCAAATGGGAAAAATACATTTCTAGCCTAAAATGTAATTAACTAGGCACTGTGCAATTATGGACAATTTGCATTTTCCAGTCTTATCATAGATCTTCCTTGGGCTGCATATGTTACTGAGAAAATTAACCACGTTCCATAGCAATAATGTTGAAGGCATCACTTTGAAAAGCACTATGTAAAATAAATATTGCCTTGAAAACTAAAAGGTTGCTAGGAAATTATGTCAAGTGCAATCTTCTCTAGTTATATCTGATTTTTCCATTTTATACCTTCCTCAATCATTAGGGCTTAAGCCCCACAGGAATGC
The DNA here is from genome assembly GCA_963573935.1 of Arctocebus calabarensis. NCBI lineage: Eukaryota > Metazoa > Chordata > Mammalia > Primates > Lorisidae > Arctocebus > Arctocebus calabarensis. The sequence goes on from CAUYON010202508.1 coordinate 31,370, forward strand.
GCATGAGGATAGCTTACATAGCTCTGCAACTATAAATGTTCCTAGGGTTCCATTTGACCCGGGTATTAGTGTTAAGAATTTGGGGCAGAGTCAGCTTTTCTGGCAAAGGACAACCCTTGGGTTCTTGACCATATGGAAGTTTGTACAGGACAGGAGAAGATGGGTTTAGGCTGGGTCCAGGTGAACATTTATATACATATATATGTATGAAATACATATATTTCTTTTTGTTTTTTTCTATTTTATTTCTACAGGATGAATCAAAAGAGAAAAGTCTTAGGGGAAAGCCCAGCCAAGTGATTTGAGTTATTTTAAGGAGGAACAATTCATTGTATTGTTTGCCAAGCTGAAAATGCCTGGACAGCCTGTTCAAAGAGCCAGCAGCAGGAAGAGGACAGATTAGAGATTGTTCCAGAAACTCTGGCCAGGAAGCAGTGAGAAAGCTGGGCAGTACCCCTCCTGTAAATTAGCATATCAATGGTCCTACTCACAGGGGGCTGAGAAAGCCAGAGAGATTCCTCTCACAGTGGCTCCTAAGAGCCTTCTTTTCCATTCATTCCGCCCACTCACTACAGGTGAATCCTTGATTGACTGATAGGAAAAGGAGTCGATAACACAGGAAAATAATTCCTAGTGAGGTTTGGATATGTCTTTCCCTCAGTTCTGCACTTTCAGAATCAGAAGCAACATTGCATTCATCATTTCCTCAAACCTCCTGGAGCCTGTGAGAGGGTATGATTTTTCCTGATTACAGATGAGGAACTGAGGGTCGGAGAAATTGTAACTGGCACGAACTATCAAATACAGTAAATAACAGAGCGAAAACGTGAAAACCCAAGTCAAGCATATCAAAAACGAAACCAAAGGCTCATCTCTAATCCATGCGAAAAGAGCTTAATAGTTACAACAGTGATAAATTGAACACCTCAGCAATGGCCCTGTATTAGGTATTCTGCATAGGAATCCTGATAAAACAACATGAAAGAGAAAACTTCAGATCAAGGCAGGCCCAAAGTGGGTAGAGATGGCATGAGAGTGATTTTCCACGACAGAGACAGCTTGCCAAAAAACAGTGAAAATAAACTTTTGAAAAGAAAATTTTAATTTCATCCAACTACAAATGAAAAAGCCTGCCAAGGGCCATTAGCCAAATGCAGCCTTTCACTGGATAGGTTCCATACTCACGGTCATGGCGGTGAGACTGCTGAGCTGCTCATTTTACAAATCAGTCATTGCTAATACAATCACTTCAATTTCTGGAATCCATAGAGTACCTTCATCAGCCACGAAGGAGACAGTAAATGAAAGGCCATTTTATTTACGTTTTTCAAATACTGAGAATATGCCTGGACGAGGTCCATTCAAGTCTGTGCCATTAGTTTTTAGGAGGAAACTTATCAATGTCTAACATTTAAAAAGTAATAATGTGCTGGATGCAGAGAGACACAAGGTCACAGAGTCCACTTAGGCTTACTGTTAGTGCGAGTTAGTCACTGCCCAAATTTGCAGAGGAGCTGAATTTCCCACAACGAAGTTTCTTTGGTCCTAGTCTCGTGAGAGGCAGGAAACTGTCAAGTGGCCGGAACAGGGTAGATTTTAATGAATAAATGGGATGAGCACAAAATATTGCACCTGAGATAACACCAGGCCTCCTTTCCTGGGGCATTCTCACTGGCTTTCATGGAAGGAGACATGAGTTTTGCTTTAAAAACAGGACCCTTCCCTTGACATAGGCGGCCGAGAGACTCCTTTTCCCGTCTCAGTTTGCCCTCTGCTTCCAGCTGTGCTTAATAAATAGGAGACTGCAATTTCATCAGCCCATTTTCATCCTTAGTGTCACCTTTTAAGAAGTTATAATTTATGAAACATTCATGCCTTCGATAGTCACAGTTGCTATGCTCTAATTTTCCAGTTTTCTCTGAACACGTTTTAATAAACAGTACTTTGAAGAAAAGGGTACCCCTTGGAGTATTTCAGGGGGGGATCTTCCCATTCCCTCTGGGAAACTGAGTTTCTTAGAAAATGACATTCTATAAATGTTGAACTGTCTTACATCTATTACTAAAGTGACAGACATTTAGTTTTTTTTTTTTTTAATCTGGTCCTCACTTTAATGTGTGTTTAGATGCTTTTTCAATAGAGAAAAGAAAATGAAACGTATCTCTTCTGCACTGCCCTTCTAGAAAGCCATCTTGGAAAGGCAGCCTGTGTTCCTGCAGGTTCTTGTCACGTGGAGGATCATGGCTGGGGCACCAGGTGTCTGCATATTATAGGGGTTCTGTCCCTCTCACACCCTCCTTTTCTGTATTTCCTGGTCTGTACGCAAACCCAGAGGGGATATTGCCAAAGAGGAGAAAGGAAGATTTCACTGGTGAATAAAGTCTCACAAGGACAACAGAAGAAAAAAGGGCAAACTAAGACTCTGACAGAACCTGCCTTCCATGCTCTTCACTGCCTTTCTTTCTTTGAGACAGAGTCTTACTTTGTCACCCTCGGTAGAGTGCCAAGATGCCACAGCTCACAGCAATCTCAAACTCTTGGGCTCAAGTGGATTCTATTGCCTCAGCCTCCTGAGTAGCTAGACTACAGGTGCCCACCACAATGCCCAACTGTTTTTAGAGATGGGGTCTCACTCTGGCTTAGGCTGGTACCGAACCCATGAGCTCAGGAGATCCACCAGCCTCAGCCTCCCAGAGTATTGAGATTACAGGTGTGAGCCACCGTGCCTTTCTCATTCATGCCTGGGTTTCACTTTCTTTGGAGTGCTGTGATGGATACTGGGGCCCCCAGATAGGAACCCAGCTCTCAAGCTCTGGCAGGGACAGGGGCACTGCGACTTACATGCAAGAATAATCTAAGACAGGAAGTGACAGGCACTGGAGAAGAGGCACAAAAGTTTTAAGAGCAAGTAGCCCCTGCAACTCGAGAGGAATAAAGAAAGTCTTTGTGAAAGAAGCAGCACTTGGGTTGGGCCTAGAAGGACAGCAGAGCTGCGCTCTCCCCAGATGCTATTGCACCTCAATTTTCACCTTTCAAATTCCAACCTACCCCTTGAAGGCTCATTTTGGACTCCAGCCTATCTGTAAAGCCATTCCCAATGTTGCACTAGTCCCTGTTCATATTTTCTTTCTGTTCCTTGAACCAAGAGTCACTTGGCACCTTTTCCCTGCGGCACCCATCACCTTCTGGCTTATATTACATTTGTGTGTGTATTTCCTGGTTGACTCTTCTGGATAGCTACTTCTTCCCAGCCCTCCACACTCCTAGTAGCACCTAGCCTGGCTTGCAACGTGAGTCCCAGTGGCTTTCCCTGACAACAGAACAAGTGATGTCATCTCCCTTCTCCTCGTTATGTCCACTGGCCTGTCCATGTGCTGCCTTTTAATGAAGCAATAATTTTAATGCATTTTTGTTCCATCTTTAGACCCACAGCATGAGCCTGTAATTCGCAAGTTGGCTTCTTACAGGATTCTATATAACATGAGAAGAAAATCTAGTCTAAAAACCTTGATGTCATGTTATTGTCCTGCCTCTCTCGCGTGATAAAGTTGAAAGGTGGACTTGGCCTTGATAATTGAGCCTCGCTATGTCATAGAACTTGATTTTTAACTCTGAATTGCTATTTACCTCTGAAACATTATGTCCCAATTTTGTCTGCCTGAGATCAAACCATTGGCCCATATAAAGCATTTTAAAGGTAATATGGCTCTCAACACAAGAGTATAATTGCTGGCATCCTCCAAATTAAATATTCCAGCTTTTTTAATAATTTTGAGTCCTGGAGTAAATAAAGTTATATAATAACCAATTTGTTTTATGACATGAAAAAATGTTTTCTATAAATAATAAGCATTAGCAAAATTTCATTTTCCCCTTCAGAAAAGAAATAATACCACATAAACTTTTGGTTTTATAAATCAAGACTTGAAGCAGAGACTCTATTAGCAGGGATCTACTAATTTTTCATTTAGTACTAATCCATCCACCCCATCATCTATCCACGCATCTTGGTGTATGCTCCCTCAGTGATCCGGACACAATCCTGCAATGATTCACACCTTCCAGCTCCAGCTCTTTCCATGGCCGTTATCAGGACCATGTGCTCCTCACTGGCTTTGGCAGCTTCACACATACTGACAAGCAGTGTGTTCTTGCGTCCTGCTCTGGCGGTCCCTGATACTGGGATGTGGTGACACCCTGGAAACACATATGTAACTGCAAGTTCAAGGGAGTTAATAAGCATGAGGCTACTCTTGACAAATACAGGGTCAAGCAAGTACCAGCCATCGGCAATGTGGCCAACTCAATAATGCAACGTTTTCAGGGTGCGTGATTCTCTGTTCACTCCCCAAGCCCACTCACTAGGATCACTTCCAAATTAGACTGCCTGCCTGTAAGTCTTCACTTCAAGATGGACCTTCAGAAGAACCAAGGATACAATGCTTGGCACTGGGATTGGTATAGAAAGATATTAGGATGGGATTTTAAAGCTGCATCATTTAACAGTTGAACAGCCATAGGGACTCTATTGTCGTAAGTAGGATGGGAGGGGATCCCCAGCATGCAGTGGCTTCACTATTATCCTCAGCCATGACAGACTGGGATGGAATGGAAAACTTCAGCAAAAAACAGAGAAACATATTTTCTCACCTTGGGAGAAAATAAGAACAAGGGATCAGCTAAGACACGTACACATTTACATATAAACATACACATCGGGAGGAATGAGGAGAACAGATGTGGGAATAGACCACGACAGGGGTGTGGGGAGGAAGAAAGCAGAACGATGGTCAGTGTCCCACAAGTGCACGTGGACTTGGCCCTGACAGGCTGCAGGATGCTCCTTGAAGCTTGGCCTCAATGATGGCCAACATCAAATAAGGTGAAACTGTCTCGGCAGAGCACCAAGATTGGACATCTTGAGGAGGCAGGGATATTAGGATGGATTCATTATATGCAATCCGAGAACTCACTCCCTAACTATTTTTCCAGGAGGGCCCAGGGAATTTCCATTTTCTATTTATCTAATTTATTTATTTATGTATTTATTTAGAGGCAGAACCTCATTCTGATGCCCTGGGTAGAGTGCCGTCATAGCTCCCAGCAACCTCAAACTCCTGGGATCAAGTGATCCTCTTGACTCAGCCTCCCCAGTAGCTGGGACTACAGGTACCCGCCACAACACCTGGCTAGTTTTTCTATTTTGAGTAGAGACAGGGTCTCACTCTTGCTCAGGCTGGTCTTGAAGTCCTGAGCTCAAGCAATCCACTGCCCACCTGGGCCTCCCAGAGTGCTAGGATTACAGGTGTGAGCATAGTGCCCAGTGTTCCCTTTCCTTAGAGCAATCAGGAATGCACTGATGAAGGAACTCTGACATCTGTGAGAAGCACAGCGGTGACTGTCCACTATAGGTCATGGTTTGGAATAAGAGATATGACCTTGAAATTGGGTTCTGTGCTATCAAAGAGTATGATCTTATTTTGGAATAGTAGAATAAGATGAGTGGCATCTGATCATCAGAGGCAAGGTTGACATCATTACCACAACAGCAACAAGGCCAGACCAGAGTGGCAATCAGACTCACAAGGGTAGCATTACTAGGAACAGGATGTGTATAAATAGAAACTACTGTGATACTTTATTTTTAATCAGGAATTGGCAAGCAGAATTGTGATGTCAGTTGCCGCAATGGAATAAATCAGTATTCCTCATTCAGTCTCTGATCCAAGTTAGTTCATAGTCCCAGAAACCACTGACTAACAGGGAGGCGGGGAAAACTTGAGAGATAAACTGTGTAGTATTCACAAGTGTGTAAATTAAAATTCTCATGATCCTCCCTTAAGTGGACCTACAGCCATTTACAGGTAACTCGGCACTAGGTAGAAGGTAATACCCATCCTTTGCAAGGGCTACTGGACGCAGGCTCCTGGACCAAAATGGACTAACAGATGGCAAGTGGTAAATCATTTCTGCCCACATTTCCATTAGGTCTTCAGATCCATCCTGGGGTTATATTCCTGGTCCTAAGTGTATAGTTAGGGTACACATGACTGGTAGAACCCTTACTTTTGTTCTCTGGCCAGTGAAGTATGATCCACTTTTGTAGAAAGGGTCAAGTGTTAGCCTCATAAACTCCCCACCATACACATACAATTAAAATAGTAAATGAGAAACAGTGCCATGTTCCAGGAGAGATTGCAGAGGTTAGTGCCACCATCAAAGACCAAAAGGACCAAAGACGTCCCCAATTACATGCCCATTCAATATGTCTGTTTGGCTTCTGCAAAAGGAGCTAGAGCCTGATGCATGATACGACACCCAGACAGTTCACTGAGTGGCCCTAATCGCAGCCTCTGTGCTGGCTGCGGCGTCCTCACGGAGCGATCAGCACACGGCCTGGCACCGGTAGGCAGTGTAGATCTGTGAACACTGTGCAGTGGGTCCATGTGTCTTTCCTAATCCCCTTCAGTACAGAAAATCAAAAGCAGTTTGCCTTCACACAGTAAAGACACCAATTCACATTCCCTGTCTTGCTCCAGGGCTCTGAGAGCTCTGCTGTCTCTGTCACAGTACCATCCACAGAGACTTTGATCACCTCACACACCAAAGAACATCATGCTGTCTCACTACAGTTGGTGACAGTGTGTTATCAGACCTGGTCACCAAGAGACAACAATTACCCCAGGAACAAACATGCACGCTGCAAGGGAGAGACGGAATCCCTGCCCCGCTCTGTCCCCCTGCCCGCTCTGCCCTACTTGGGGTAACCAGCTGGAAACATTTCTGCTGGTTTACAGCGAGCATGACGCTCACATTTGTCCATAGAGGGCACTAGAGGGACGCTGCAGGAGAAAGGGGCTTCTCTGCCTGGTTCCTCTGCACAGGGGCTTTGCTTCTTTTTGCTCCTAATATGCAAAATAGCAGAAGACTGAACGTGTGTGTGTGTGTGTGTGTGTGTGTGTGTGTGTGAGTGTGCCTGTGCATGTGTGTGGTACGTGTGTGCGTGAACATCCAGCAGTGCCTGCCTTAGCTGTGCCCCCAGAGCACACACCCCTAGGGGAGCTTGTAGCCTCAGCCCTGGCCCAATGACAGCCTGGCTGAGGCCTCCCAGATGTGGACTCAAGGACCACGGCCTTTGCCGCCTGGTTGGTGAGTAAGCCCCTGGTGACCCCACTCCCTCTGCCAGCCCCCTCCAGGCCCGACCCATCTTGTTTCTCTTGGCTGTACCCACACAGTGCACACCCCGGCACCCTTACCACGTGGAGTAGGTTCCTGAACCCCATGCCCTCCGGGAGCCCACCCCAGCCTGCTGTGGCTCGCCTGCATCCTAGAGGCTGGAGAATGTCTGTAGCCTGGGAAACCCAGTCAACTTCTCTGCCATGCAGAGGGCTGCAACTGTGCCTTTTCTAGGAATGCGAATGCCAGCCGTGGTGAGGGAACTCCTGCACTCCACCCTCCAAGTCTGTTCCTCTCTTACACACTCTCCCTCAACCCTCGGGTAGTCTTCAGAGTTCTCCTCAAATCATTACAGTTATTCTCCTGCTATGGTTAAGAATTTCTGATATAAAACTTTTCCTGTTCAAGATATTGTGTGGTTTCATCTCAAAGTTCAGGCATCTTATTACTTTGGTGAATAGTTTAGGATCCCAAAGGTCAAATGGCACATAGGGATGTCCTCTCTGATAAAAAGCGCCACACCCCAAAGCCCTCACCCCTGGAAGGCAGGTGCCGCACCGGGGTGGTCTGTTAGATCTTGAAGGTAACATGATCCTGGGGAAACCTTCCTGATCAATTTATCTGAACACTTGAAAAGCTGTCAGTTTGGGAGGAGCTCAGAGAGAAAGGCTTCTGCTTCAGTTCCAGGCTGTGGGCTGTTTTAGCAAGAGTCCTACTGACAGGTCTAAGGATGCTGTGTGGAGTTTCAGCCCAGAGGACAGCTGCAGCACCCACAAGCCTCCGCAGCAAGGCTATGCCTTCTGAGGCAGAGAGTTACTTGACATTTGATCAACCCTTCCGGCATGCCACGTGGCCCAGGGCTAGTATGAAGCACTTGGCTATGGGCCACCAAGTGACTGTATGATCAAAGTTCCTACTGAGAGCTGGCTATTAACAAGATTCAGAAAATCCTACATGTGGGTAGGTTCAATCATTATAGTTATTCTGTGTCAGAATACATACAATACACATAGTCTACAATATTGCAGAAATGCTGTGTTCTTGGCTGAGCCCGACTGGGTGCAGCATGCCTAAAGAAATGACATGACGGGTTGGCCCAGGCTCTGCCACCTCCCCTCCACTACCTGACACTTGCTGCCTCATGAGATGTTCCCTACAACCAACTGACAGGGAGAGAAACCTCACGCCTGTTTGCAGTGGCCTGTTATGTTGGCTATAGCTGAAAATAGGCAGCTGTTGTCTATATCCTCTCCTAGGGCCTGAACATAGTATTATAGGAAAATTCTTCCAGTGGGCAGAGCATTGACCAGTATTCATGTTTTCCATTTTGCATGGCGTGAATATGGCTATTCTTGGTCTTCTGGGCACTGGTGAATGACTGGTCCCACCAGGCAGCAGCCTAGAAGGGATATGTTAATATATGACTGTAGATAAGAAGTTCTGGGGAATACATGGACACAGAGGGACCTAAACTAGTGAGAGAGAGAATGGATTTTTGTGTTCTATCCTAATGTCAACTGGAGAACATTCCTTGTGAAATAGCACTCAACGACTAAGCATCTAGCCTGACTTGTGTGGTGGATGTCAACCTGCATCTCTGCCCAAATACTTCAAGGCTGGCCCAATGGATCCATGAATGAAATAGCCACAGTTAGAAGCAACTGGGCACTACACCTGGGCCTACCACGGGCTTCCTCTCGCCAGGACTGGGCCAGCCATTGATCCTGCAGATGCCCACCTGTCAGTACCAAAGCCCAGTGCTGAACCTTGGTATCATGCTTTTCTTTAAGACGACTCATCTGCTGCTTGATGTAACTTGTACCCCTCCTACCCTGACGTGAATGAGTTTTCTTTAGCAGTGTTGATACCTAGTCCAGATAAGAGATATCTAATTCAAATCTGTGGCTGGTGCCGTCACCTGGGACTTACAGGAATGCCTGAAGTATCACATAGAATCTACACAATGTTCACTCAGACTGAGAAAACCACTTCAGGGTTAAGCAGGACAACAGCATGTCCATGATCAAAGAATCCCCAGGTCTGTCTTACCTCATCTCCCAGAGCATTTGGCCAAATGGAATGGTGGAATGGCCACTAAAGGCCCAGCAAGACCCTGGCTCAGGAAGAGCAAGCACCCTGCAGCCCTGGGCATGTGCTCTAAGATGAGATGGGTGTGCTGAGCCGATAGATAATAAGAGGAGCTCCATCTCCAATAATCAGAATACACAAAAACAGCACTAAAGGCCTTGCCCCACTCACCATCATTCCTAGTGACCCACCTATGGACAATGTGCTTCCGATCCAGAAAACCTGAGTTTTATGGAGCAGAGTCTTGACTCTCAGTAGGGGTAGGGGGTACCTTCACCAAGGAACCAGGCTGCAACACTATTCTGGTCTCAGGCACACTAAAAGCCCTGACTTCAGCATTATATAATTCTCTGACGTAACAAGAACACTTTTATCCCCCTAACATTTTGAAATAAAACTGTACCCCATGATTGAACTAATGTACACAGCTATGATTCAATTAAAAAAAATTTATTTTAAAAGTCTATTCTTAATGCATATCTGAAATATTTTAATTTATATGAAAATAGAACTTTCATTTCCCTAGCTTTTTAAATGTAAAGTAAAAGAATTTTACTAAATATGTACTTTATCAGTTTAAATGTAAAAGCCTTTCTTTTTCTGTTATATATATCACACTTTTATGAATGCATAGTGAATATGCTGGAAATTAACACTGAGCAACTGCATGTTTTGGGTTTTTTTGTTGTTGTTAAATGTTTACTATGCCGTCTTTAAAGTCTGGATCTTTGATATATATATTTTTATTATTAAAATATCTTCTATATTAAAAAAAACATGGCAAAGATTCAGCAAAACTGACTTTATGACTAATGCCTTGTTATAAACTTTGGGCTCCTGATGTTAATCGACCAGCAGGCAAAGAAAAGAATGAGAATGCTGGTGAGTTACTGTCCCCGCTTACTGTCAGAGCTAGGATTATGGGTAGAAGGGTAGGTCTGGAATCAAGAGAATTCAATGGGGCTGTTGTTTCTTCCTTACGGGTTGAGGATAATAATGAATGGCCAACTGTGGCAGTCACAGTCTGACAATGACAAGGCAACCAAAGGCTTAGAAACCTTGAAAATAAAGGCTGCTGTTATTTCTCCATAAGCAATTCAGAGGCTCTGAAGTGAAGTTTAGGGTGAGAAAAATTAGGAAAGAGGATGATTAACATCAATTATAACCTCAGGGTCACTGGCACTGTTTCACTAAGCCTAAGGTGAACCTTGGGTCTGGTCGTCCTTGACTATGGCTCCGTGACAGCTCTTCTGCAAGGAGGGCCTAAGTGAAGGGTGAAATGCACCTAAGGCCTCACTTCACAGTCTCTCAGCCTCACCCTTCCTTCAGTCACAAACCTGGAGACCAATTGCACACCAACGTTGAATGGCATTGCACAGGTGTTTTGTGACAGTGCCTCACCTCACCTGTGCCCTGTCACGACCTGCTCTGGGGCTTCTCTGATATCAGGGAGAGGAAACCCAACCAACATCACACCTGCACATCCAGGTGTGCAGCAGGTAACAGCCACGAGGATGACTCCGACCAACAGAGAATTTCTTAGATCACCTCCAAAGACTCAGAATGTACCCAGAGGGCGGAGCCCTGGTGGCTGCCTCCATCCTGCATCTCTGTATTTGCTTCCCTTCCTTCCTGTCTAATTGCCCCTCACTCTGCATTCCTGGGATAATCTTCCGAGTAATACACCTGCACCCAGTCTGTCTCTGGCCCTGTTTCAAGAGCAACCCCCCCAAGACCCTTGATTCCTCATTTCTCATCCCAAACTTTTTTCATATTGTAATCCATCTTACAATTTATATTTTGCCAAGTGGCAGAGTTTTGTCTTGTGTCTGAGATTAAGTTTCCCATATGTACCTTTGACCCATTGCTTCTGTCTCCCTCGGAAGCTCTCCACCAAGCATCCCTCTCTGTCCTGTCATCAGTTTATTCTTTCCCCTGGATTCTTCTCTTTTGACTACATTTTCAGGTATCTTCTGCTCTATCCTTTGACTCAAGATTCCTGTCCTTTCTCGCATTTTCCCTATATAAGCAACCTCTTGGAAAAATGAGTTTACAGTGGCTGACCCTCAGGGCCACCCCCTCCCTGACCTTGGCTGTATCTCTCTAGGCCACCATTCTACACTACCTGGTTTTAACATATTACCAGTGACTTCTCTCCTCACTAAAATATGAATGGTGTTCAGTTTCAGCTCACTCAAATTCTCAGAAATATGAATTCTACTAATAAACGTCCTCCTTTTTTGCTGCTGTCTTCTGAAAAACAATGTTCTCTTCTGTTTCTCTCCCTTCTCTGAGCAACCCTCCTTCCTCTATGGATTCTCTTCCTCTGTTTAGAGGTTTAGTTCTTGGTCCGAATCTCTTTCCTGACTTATTCTCTAAAAAATTTTATTCAAAATGAAGTCTATGACAGCTACTCCCTTTTTATGTAAATGACTTCTAAATTATATCTCAGCCAAATCTTTTTCCAAGGGCAAGTCACAAATTCCCATCTGCCACAAGGACATCTCTGCTGTGTATACAATTGATACTGCAAATTCTAAATGTCAGAAATATAGTATCATCCTTTCTCTAGAATTTGTTCTTCAGAGTGGCTTCCAAACTTCTTCAGTGGTATTTTCATCATAATAGCTTCTCCTTTTTTAGTTCTTTATAGCCAATCAATCCCCAATTTCTATTATCTCACCATTCTACCTCTCTTGAATCTGTTTTCTTCTACCGATTTGCTTTTGCAACCCTAGTTAGACTTTTATTACTACTGGACCCATTGTAACAGGCATGTAATGTGGTCTCCCTGACCTTAGGCACATGATTATAAAATTAATTCTCAAGAAGCACAAATCAGGTACTGTCACCCTCCTTCTTCCAATCCATGAATGGTTCCCAGTTGTCAAGTTCAGGTTCGTTGACGTAGCATTCAAGTTGTGGCCACTGCCTGCCTTTATAAACCTACTTCTACCAATATCCCTACGTCAGTAGATACGTGGACTGGGTACTGAGGCAGAAACTGAAGAAAAGCCAAGCACATCTGTGTGCCAATCATAGCCCTTCGGCTAAGTAATTGTGAGATCTGGGGCCACCCTAATGTGCTATAATTTTCAGGTTTTCTCATCTAGAAATTGGTATAGTTAATACCTTTTGGGGGCCTTCCTGAGAAGGTGAAATGATATATACAAAATGCCATGCAGAGTGCCTGATACCTAGTAAGAGACCAATAAAACTGTTTTACTGACCTCTTCTCTGTATATATGTTTATTCCCAAGATTTCCAAAAGGAGGTCAATTGCCCCACAGTCAACTTGTCAGTGGCCAGGATGCAAAATTGAATTGCTTTTTTTGGCAAGTTGGTTTCAGTGCATTGACAGGTATCCAAGTTTACTGCCACTGTGGTTTGCTAAGATTGTTCTATCTTCTTCTTATCTATGGAGCCCCTTCTGGTCCTTTCCACCCTGGGTCCTCTCTCTTGCATCTGAACTTCACAGTCTGTGTTACCTTTCACCTCCTGAGTGCAACCAACAAGGTTCACCAAATGTAGAGTAATACCTCTATTTTCACCAGAGGTTATTTATTTACCTTCTTGTGGTAGCTGTTTCCCTGAGACACCTCAAAGACACCTTATTCTAATCTAAACCCAGGCCTGGTTGTAAACTACTTGCAATGACCTCGTGCCGGAATGCATTAAATCCTTGCATCAAATCCAGTTAGTTTCAGTCTATAACTGCTCCAGAACTCTAAGAATAAAGGGTGGACTCACAAGACCTAGAAAAACCTCC
>CAUYON010202513.1:0-14893 GCA_963573935.1 Arctocebus calabarensis
AATAGTTAAAGAAAAAAAAATCAAGGACTCTATTCCCTTTACAATAGTGCCAAAGAAGACGAAATATCTAGGACTGTATCTTACTAAGTATGTGAAAGATCTCTATAAAGGGAATTAGGAAACTCTGAGAAAAGAAATAGCTGAAGATGTTAACAAATGGAAAAATATGCCATGCTCATGGCTGGGAAGAATCAACATTGTTAAAATGTCTATACTACCTAAAGCAATCTACAGATTTAATGCAATCCCTATTAAAGCACCTCTGTCATACTTTAAAGACCTGGAAAAATTAGTACTTTGTTTTATATACAAACAGAAAAAACCTAGAATAGCAAAGACATTACTCAGAAATAAAAACAAATTGGGATGAATCACACTTCCAGATTTCAGACTATACTATAAATTGATAGTGGTCAAAACAGCATGGTACTAGCACAAAAATGGAACAGAATTGAAGACCAAGAGGTGAACCCAGACACTTATCATCATTTGATTTTTGATAAGCCTATCAAAAATATAAATTTGGGGAAAGATTCCCTATTCAACAAATGGTGCTGGGTGAATTGGCTGGTGACCTGCAGTGAACTGAAACTGGACCCACACCTTTCTCCTCTAACAAAAATTTATTCTCACTGCCTAAAGAACTTAAACTTAAGACATGAAACCACAAAAATTCTTAGAGAGATTATAAGGGAAACAATGAAAAAAATTGGCCGAGGAGACTACTTTATGAGGAGGACACCCCAGGCAATGGAAGCAACATCAAAAATACATAACTGGGATCTGATCAAATTAAAAAGCTTCTGCATTGCCAAGAACACACTAAGTAAAGCAAATAGACAGCCTTCAGAATGGGAGAGGATTTTTGCAAGTTGTATTTCTGACAAAGGTCTAATAACCAGAATCCACAGAGAGCTCAAACTTATTACTAAGAAAAAAACAAATGATCCCATTTCATTGTGGGCAAGAGACATGAACAGAAGCTTCTCTGAAGAAGACAGGCACATGGTCTACAGACACATGAAAAAATGCTCATCATCTTTAATCATCAAAGAAATGTAAACCAAAACCACTCTGAGGTACCATCTAACATCAGTAAGAGTAGCCCACATCACAAAATCTCAAAACTACAGATGTTGGCGTGGATGTGGAGAAAAGGGAACTCTTCTATACTGCTGGTGGGTTGCAAGCTAGTATGTTCCTTTTGGAAGGAAGTTTGGAGAATACTCAGGGATCTAAATGTAGACCTGCCATTTGAACCTGCAATTCCTCTTTTAGGTGTATATCCTAAGGACCAAAAATCTTTTGGCAATAAAGATATTTGCACCAGATTGTTCATTGCAGTTCAATTCATAATTGCCAAGTCATGGAAGAGCCCAAGTGCCCACTGACCCATGATTGGATTAATAAATTGTGGTATATATATACCATGGAATACTATGCAGCATTAAAAAAAGATGGAGACTTTACCTCTTGTATGTTTACATGGATGGAGCTGGAAAATATTCTTCTTAGTAAAGTATCTCAGGAATGGAAAAAAAATCCAATGTACTCAGTACTACTGTGAAACCAATTTATAATTAGTCACTTGCATATGAAAAATGAAATACAACTATAGACTAGGATGAAGGAGGGAAGGGGAGGAAGAGAGAAAAGGAGTGGGGAGAGAGGTGGGTTGAGAGAGGGAAGGTTAGTAAGAGGACCACACCTAAGAAGCATATTGCAAGTACAAGTTGGATCTATCAGTTGTAGAACACAAATGTCTTAATGCTGTAATTGGGTAAATGAGGTGAAGGCTATGTCAATTAGTAGGATGTAAGCACTCCAATTTGTACAACTAATCAACACATTGAATCTCATAATGGTATAAATGTACCATGATCTATGTACAAATGACTTAACAAAAAAATAAAATAAAATAAAAAACAATGTACCAAAATTTCTCCATTGCTGACTTTGAAGGAGAGGGCTGCATGATAAAGAATGCAGGCCCTCTCTAGCAGCTGAGAGCAGTAGTTTGCTAAGAAACAGCCAGGAAATAAGTCAGTTTTACCTTCTCAGGGAAGTAAATTCTGCCACAACCCTGTGAACTTGGAAGAGGACTCTGGCCTCCACAAGAAAATATGGTTGACTAACAACTGACTTAACTTGTGAGAAAAGTAGGAAACCTGGGCACAGGATGCCTGCACTTCTGACTCATAGAGCTACAGGCTAATAAACAGGTGTTGTTTTAAGCTATCAAGTTTGTGATAATCTGATACACAGAAAACCATCACAACTTTCCTCTACAACATGACCAACCACTACTTACCTCATCACTGCTTAGGCACATAAAGTAAAACTCACAATCTGGAGGGATTTCCCTGCTTAATTATATGTCACTAATCTCAATTTATATCTGAGAAAATAACTTTAAAAGTTATATACTATGTTCTAGAGTTAGTAATTAATAGAGGGAGGTCAAGCCTATGACTTGTCAGAATCCCTGTAACAAAGGAGACACTTAATAAATAAATAAATAATCATTGAATGAAGAAACATTTTATTTTCTGATCACTCTTTTGGTTTCTATAGCCTTCATTATTTCAAACTGATATTTGTGTTCCTGTGAATCTTAGTTCTGCTCTGAAATCCCACCCTAAAAGAAGTCTGGTCTGCTTTCATCTGCACTTCACTATAATATTTTACATAAATGATCTACAAAGATTTTTCTTTTGCTTCTGAATCCATATCAATGAGAAATATTGAGGAATCACTCCAAAATATGTATATTTTGATTGTATAGTATAGATTGTATGTGCACAATAATGCCAATCTGTATATTATATGTATTATATCTATTTGAGTCTAGACTAAGGTTGGAATAAAAGAGCCATAGAATAAATATTTTCTGAATGTATGAGCAAGTGATTAGAAATTATAAGAGGGGACTTGATTTAGGTAGATGATCAGGAAAGTCTTTTCCTGATGAAGGATAACTGAGTCAATAACCAGAAGGAAAAAAAAGCTTCCCAGATAAAAATCATCAGGATTTGGTACGATCCTGAAGGAAAAGAGAGCATTGCATACTGAAAACACTTCAAGAAGCCTTCTGGGTCCACAGGGAGATGGGTGGGAGGAAAGTTAGAGATGTAGGGCAGAATCACATCGTGTGGAGCCTTCCAGACTGAATTCAAGATTTTTAGTTTTATTCTAAGTGCAATGAGATACTTGAGAAGTTTCATAATGCTTTTCTGTTTTCACTGCAACTTTACCCTCTGTTCTTTCCCTTATGGAAAGCAAAAAGTATGGTCCAGCACTGCCTTTATTTTGCATCTACCACAAACCACCTTTTTCACATTTCAATTTCCTTTCCCTGTGGTTTTCTGGAGAGAGTGAGGAGGAACATCTCCGCTAGCAAATTAACTCGAGAGGGTGAGGGGACTGCCCTTTCCAGATCCCATCAGAAGGGAGACTTGATGTCACTGGCTTTATGACTAACTCTGATGTCCATATTTTAGGGAAGAAGACTTCAATGACAAATTTTTGCTGCATAGGAAAATTTTTATCAGATTAATAGTGGTTCACAAACTCTAGTACTCTCCAAATAAGTTTTTCGGAAAAGAAAAAGTCTAAATTGGGCAGCGCCTGTGGCTCAAGGAGTAGGGTGCTGGCCCCATATACCAGGGGTGGTGGGTTCAAGTCTGGCCCTGGCCAAAAAACTGCAAAAAAAAAAAAAAAAAAAGAAAGAAAAGAAGAGAAAAATTCTAAATTGGGTGGTGCCTGTGGCTCAAAGGAGTAGGGCGCCAGCCCCATATACCGGAGGTGGCAGGTTCAAACCTGACCCCAGCCAAAAACTACAAAAAAAAAAAAAAAGAAAGAAAAAGAAAGAAAGAAAAAGTCTAAATACAATATAACTTGATCAAGAAAGAAGGTCCATTCAAGAGCTATGGGAAACTGACTATGGGAAGAATAGCAATAATTCCCCCAAATGTGAGAGGCATAGTGAAGAGACCCTAGACCATACAGGCTCTCAGGAAGTGCTTGCAGACTGTGTGAAGACATTTTGGTTCACAGAAACAGTCCTCTGGATTTCATAGGGTACAAGATGTAGCCCACATTTGTCAATCAAATGTATTTAGAAAGATAAAACAGAAATACATCTGGTCTGAAGCCAAAGATATAGTATCACTTGCAGACTTTTTTTTTAACAAGGCTACCTCGGAAGCAGTCCTAAGTGACCAGCAGTAACTCTCATTTATATCCAGCATTTCTCTTTTCATGAACTATGTGTTAAACTAGATCATTTCAAGGCAATGGCCCTATTGAATTACAGATACAAAAGGATTACACTCATTTCAGCATGGAGAATCAGATTTCCAGTCTTTAAGAATGACTAAAAACCTCAAACTTTTTCTATCCACAGATGGTACTAATTTGAACACATCATTCCATGCTTCCTGGAGTAATCACACAGCTTGCTGAGATATTCTAAACATGACAAACTGTGATAAAGTGATCAACATTAACTGCCGAGGTATTCAGTAAATTATATTTCTTATTCATAAATTATTCCTATTGGTTAAATACTTTTATCATGGTTGAAATGAGAGTCTATAGATCTATATAAGTAAGATTTGTTACAGTTTTAAATTCAGGCAAGTTTTCGGTGACTATTTAGTAGATTCTACTTAGAAGATGATAATGTGTATAATAGGCAATTCTGTAATCTTCTGAATATCAATTATTAGAAATTTCCAACTTCCGTTGATAGTATCCTGAGGGTGGTTGGTTTGTACTGACTTCTCATTGACATGGGTTAGTGCACTAACATGGAAGGCATAGTTTCAATTCTTCATTTATTACTATATTTTTATCTTCAGGCACAGTTGTACTCTCTCTTAAGTACTACAGATGTCTGAAAGTGTATATCTATGAATCAACTTATAAAACATACAAATGTATCAACCAATCTTTACTAATTTCTAAAAAATATTTTGTTTCTATAAATTTTAAATAATCTGTCCTTTTAGAAGCACAAGACATATATAGATATACAATCTAAACATACACAAATAAAAGTATACTTTGCTAACACTCATATAGTATGGATTAATATAAAATTAAAATTCCTGCAAACATAAGTGTAAATCAGATTTCTGTATACCAGATAGAAGTTTTGAACTAACTCGAATCTTATTGATAGCATTTATTGGACATCCACATTGAGCAGGGTAGGCAGGTTACAAGTCTTAAAGTGTAATCTCCTTTTAATACATACTTAAAGATTGTTTAGTTAATAAAAACAGCCACAACAAGGTGAAAACAATACGAAATCGAAGGAAAAAATCTGGGGGCTTAGAATTTGAGGGATCGATGGAGGATTAGTAGAGGTGCGGAAGAAAAGATGTTCAAGAAGTTTGAACCGAAAGAGAGGAGTAAGTAGTAATAAAATGTCAAGGGCTAGAAAGTCTCTTAGACTAGAAAAGAATAGTTTAACTAAGGAAATAATAAGAAAACAGGAGAAAATCAAGTTTGGTGTCCCTTAAAGTCTGAGAGACGAGTTTTGATGACTACGGTAGACAGCAGAGAAGAACTGACGGAGATTGGTGAAGTATAAATGTAAAGAAAAGCCTGATCCTTCGTATGGCTTGTTATCAGGAAAAGGTAAGTTTGATAGAAACTGGTTTGATGTATATATAAAATACAATGTAAATTATAATGATTTGATAGGTTAAGGATAATTAGAAATAGAACTAAAAGAAAATGCAAAGGAAGATTGGCAGAATGTGAAGATTTGCTGGTCATAGATAAAGTAGGAGTAAAATGAATGAGTACATGTATTAGGTTAATAGACAAAAAGTATGCTGTATACACAAAAGAGGTAAAGTCTCCATCTTTCTTTAAGGCTGCATAGTATTATTCTTCTTAGCAAAGTATCTCAAGAATGGAAGAAAAAGTATCCAATGTACTCAGCCCTAATATGAATCGAATTTATAGCTTTCATATGAAGGGAGGGCAATCGTAATTTTTTTATCTCCATGTCCTGGGTTGCTTCTTGTGTAAATATGTGCACTGTATTTTTTTCATTTTTGATGATCACTTGTACCTTAATTCACTCACTAATTCCCTATTTGTCAAACTTTAAGTTGTTTTTAGTTTTTATCTTTTGAAATATTTTTCCATAGAAGATGGGTGAATGTACCACTTTGGGGCATCTTTATTCCCTGCGGGTAATTTCCTGAAGGCAGAATCCCTGTGTTAAAGTGCAAGTGCATTTGTATCTCTATACAGAACTCAAAGCTCCAGGAGGGGGTTGTGTCTGGGTTGCAGGCACTTCTCCAGTGCCCAGACTATACGTAGGGTCTGCACAGAGTGGGTGCCTTGCAATTACTTATTGAAGAAATATATACTGCCCTCAAGAAAAAAAAAAGGGGGGGCTGATCTTCATTGTATCTTTCGATTTCCCCACTTTCCGCTCCATTCCTTCCCCTGAAACTCTTTCTATCTAGAATAACCAGAGCGTTTATCATGCCTATTGGGACATTTTTTTCTTACTCAGGACTTTTTACCTTTTTTTTTTTATTATTAAAGTGTAATTTACATGCAATCCAGCATTTCTGCTATACAGATCCACAAGTTTCAGCAAACACAGTCTTGTGACCACCACCAACCCAATCAAGATATAAAACATAAATATTAGAATAATTCCATGAGCTCCAAACATTCCCCAAACTTTAGCTCACGGCAACCAATGATCTGATTTCTGTTCCTCCAACTTTGCCTTTTCCAGAATGTCACTTAAACCATAAGTGGGAAGCCTGCGGGTCTTGTTCCTTTCTCCTATCACAGTGCACCTGAGGGTCATCCAGGGCATTGTGTCTCAGGGCAGGTTCATTCCTTTCCGTGGTGGAAGAGGATTCCAAGCATGGTGTATCTCCCATGCAAACAAATATCCTACCAGGACTCCCAGCTCAACGCAGTAGCCAAGGGATTATCTTAACATATACATCAGATCAAGTCATTTCCAGGCCTCAATGGCAACCTCGCTCTGGCCTGGGGGCCATGTGAAATCTCTCTTCCTCTCAGCTCTAGCCACAGGGCTGCATGTCTATGCTTTCCTGCCCTGAGCCTGTCTCTTGCTGTCCACACAGCTTTGCATGCTCCATGCCAGACTCCCCGCACGGCTGGGCCCTTCTCACAATTCAGGTCTCAGCCTAGCTGTGCCCTCCTCCAGGGGGCTTTTCTGGATGCTCTTCCATCCTCAGTCACAGCCCCTTGTCATTTCTTTCACAGCCTACAGCAGCTGTTTTTTGTTGGTTGCTTATTGGTTCACTATCTTCCTTTTCCAGTAGAAAGAAAAGCTCTGTGAGGATAAGGCTAGCATACGTCCCACCCACCCTGGGCCCCAGTGACCAGAATAGTACCCTGCACTTTTACAGACACTCAATAAATAAGTGCTGAATAAGTGAATACGTTGACATCAACGAGTCTTTACTAATTTTTTAGCTCTCTGTGTGATGCCTTCCTAAGAGTACATTAAGAATCTCCGAGTGTTAGAAGTAGAAAGGAACTGAGACATTAATTAGTTCAACCTCCTCATTTTAAAAAGGAGGAAACTGCAGCCTTGAGTGGCTGCGTGACTTACTCAAAGTCCCACAGGTCGGCCATGTCACAGCAGGGGGCCGGGCTCCTCATGCCCCAGTCCCGTCCTCCTTCCCTGCACAGATTGCATCCTCCCTGGAACATGCCCCCAAGGTTTGGAAGGTGACAAAAAGAAGGCACTGCTGACATAAGACCCAATGGGGCTCTAAGACGGCCCTGGTTTATTGAGCATCATCTGATAAAGACACAGGGTCCCGGTTTATTGAGCATCATCTGATAAAAGACACAGGGCACAGGACAATAGGAAATAAAAGATAAATAAAAGCAAGGTCTTTATCCTCTCAGAAACTATACTCTCCTGAGGGAAAAAGACGCAATGTCTAGATAGCTAACGACTCCAATACTAAAAGCAAAGCAGGTGTATAAAACATGCTGTTAAACAGAAACACTGAGCGCCACACAATGGCAAGAAAAAGATAAGAGATTCCAATCAAGGGATGGGGGAAAGAGATCTTTTCGTCTTCTTGCCATTTATGAGTATGTGTCTGTGCATGTAAATAGTTTGACAAGATGAAGCTGGCTGCCTGGCACAGGTACCACGGGGCTGCATGGTTCCAGCTCTGGGGACCGGGTGTGGAGGTGATGCTGTTGTTGCATGACCTCCTTTGTTTCCTCAGCTACTCAGGCCCTTCAGATTTATCACTTTCTTATTCTCTGCATGGTGAAGGGCTGGGGAAAACAATCCACCACGAAATTCAAAACTTCCTAACACTGCTTGCTCTAGAACAGAATTTCATGAGGAAAGAGGGCAAAATGATATCTAAAATGACGCATACGGACTACCTACAGATTTCGGTTATCTTTGCAAGCCCTATCTGCTTACCAGAAAAACTAAGATGTATCTGTTCTGGGGAAGGAAGGACATTTTTCCACCTAGTTTAAAACTTTTGGCAGTTTTAGAAGGCAGCAAGAACACTGACGATCAAGAGTTGGGTAATAAATTCTCTGCCATTACTTCATGCGACAACTGAGAAAAGCCAACATATTGAAGATTACTATGCTATCTACAAAATAAGAGATAAGATCCAAACCGCTCTGATAACATGATTCGCGCTTGTCTGTATTAACAGGAGACAAAAAGAAAAAGGAGATACGGGCTTTTTGAAATTCAGAAAAGGAAATGTATTTACAGGCATTTCAACTGGCACCTCAAGAGCTGAATCAGGTAACGTTTTTGTTGCTGTTGAAGAAGCAGATGACAGGTTTTTCAAAAAATAGAATTCAAATGAATGTTTGAAGGACGTGCACGTTCCTCCTCACAGTGTATGCATGGTCTATGAAGACAACTGAGGGTGGACCCACGCGTATGGGGGCCTCCTTTTATTTACTCACCTACTTGAGTATTAACATAGTACTGTACTCTTTCCCTAATGTTTTTCTCGTCCTCACTTCCAAACACAAACACCTTATACAAATATTCCCAGCAAAGCTTCTCCCCCTCCTTTCCTTCCTACCACTAATCCCCGGGCTCTGGTCTTCCTCCAAGATGTGTACAGGCTGGGCTTGAGAGAGAAAGCTGAAATTCACCTGGGCAGGTGGGGAGGGAAGCAGTTTCGTGGAGGGTGGGGTGGGCCTGTGCCGGCTGTGAGATCAGCTCCCCTCAAACTCCCAGTGAGAGACCATGAGGCACAGGGCCTGGGCGGCCCCATCGTAACCGATGGCGGCAATTTTGAATACCATAGCCCAGCTCAGTTCCCTGATAAGCCATAAAAATTAAAAGCGGCCAACTCCCCTGGCCAAAGCCGATAGGCTTATAGGAGTCCAAATAAGGTATAGACACATGGCCCAACCAATCAGAGGCTGCCCCATTGTTCCCATACACTAACCTCGTACCCTAACCTCATAAATACCTGGGCTCTTTGGGCCACCTGCTGCGCAGGGCAACCAAGAACCCAAGCTGAGTTTGAATAATAAAAACTCTTTTGTTCTTTTGTTCTTGCATCGGATTGGGCTCCCTGGGGGTCTGCGGGACACAACACCAGGCCCTGCCCCTCACTCCCCAGCTTCTCAAGTGGGTTTATTTCAAAGCAGTAGGCATATTTCAGCTGTGCGCCCTTGTCCCTCTCCTGTGGCCTCAGACCCACAGGATGGGCTTCCAACATTCATAAGGGAGGGAGGCGGCACACGACCCTCACTTATCTACAGGACTGCAGGCGATAAGCCTCGGGGAGTGTTTGCTGAGAGAAGAAAGAAATCATTCTAACATAATCCGGGATAAAGTGAAGATCACCTATAGCTCAAAAGCCTGCATCGAGTCACTATACACGGGTCTCCTTCAAATTCATTTTTTTCCAGAAGGTAAATTTCTTTTATCTTTCATCAGAAGCTCATAACCTTTCTTCCCTCAAATGAATTAGATACCTACAAGGATAAAACTGCACATTTAACACGATGCAGCCCCAGCCGAAAAAAACTCTGCAAGAACCAGAAAGCAAATAAATCAGTGGTACAGGGAGTGCACAGGCCTTCAACTAAATGGGAAGATGTCTCCACTCACGTCCTGGGGCCCTCGGTAGGAGTCTGTATTTTCATTGGTTACACCATGTAATGAATAAGGTATTTTGAATCGTCATGCTTGGAATACCTTTATCTCTAGTAGAAAGAGATCAGAAGATAAACAGATATAAGGGGAAGTAAATAAAATAAAAGGAAAAAATGCATGATTTAGTTAAAAACCAAACTGGCGTAGAAACCGGGAAGAAAAAGGAATGATCTACGCTGGGGAGAATGATTGGTTTGCTATACAAATGCGACAAATGAAAAATACTGTTTTACAGTCAAGATATAGCAAAATCACAACATTTCACCAAAGCTTAAAGAAATATAGTAAAAAAAAAAATGCTTATATTTCCAACAAAAATATAAGAGTGCTTTTTAAAAAGAGCAACATTGTTGCTGTGTGTTTGAATAGCACCCAGTCTATAGCTCCAGGGTGGAAAACTGGCTTACTGGCATTTCTGGGATGGGGCTTAAGCTTCATACATCTTTGCTATCAAAATAGACAACTTCTCTAAGCAGTAAAAATCAAGCATCCCCCAAAGCACAAACCTGAACGAGTATGATTTTTGTTGTTGTTGTTGTTGCAGTTTTTGGCGAGGGCTAGGTTTGAACCTTCCACCTCCGGCAAATAAGGCCGGTGCCCTACTCCTTGAGCCAAAGTGCTGTCCCCAAATAAGTATGAATTTTAATGGGTTTGTCTTAGATACTTAAAATCACAGCTTAGAAATTTGCTGTTAAATAACATGAGATACCCAAACCCATCCATTTTAATCAGACTCAAGGAAACTCCATAAGTCTCATGCTGCTTATGTTATAAATAAACCAGCCAAAAAGCTTATTAGGTAGTTCCTGGTAATGACTCAAAGTCACATCTTACACCTGTGACAGGTATGCATACATGTTAGTCATGGGAAGGGGAGCAATGATAATAATGTGCCTTCTCTGGCAGGTATCCTGACAGCTTCCCGGGAGCTACCTGCACCCCGCGGCAACTCCTCCATCTGGGGCAGCTCTCCAGAGCTGAGCAGCAACCTAGACTCCTCCATCTGATTGCTGGGACCAGCATAGCTGGGCAGTGACTACCTTCCCCTTGACCAAAAGAGTGTGTTCCAGGTTTACCATTAAGGTTGTTTCTAACTAAAGTGTGAGGACAGCTCTGAAGCGGAGAAGAAACCAGGAATTCTCATGGACATAGCTCTCGGCAGGGGCAAATAGGGATCATGAAAGAATAAGTAAAACAGAAAACCTCCCCCCTGCAGTGGAATGGAGCTTCCTGAGCGGGCAGACAGGCTAAGCACACGGTCCATAGGAGTGGTCTTCCCGACCCCAAAGGAAAAACAGGAGATGGCACTTGCCTAAAAAGGCCAAAGCGCTGTAATCCAACAGGGAGTCAGGAAAGAGGGGAGGAAAGTAGGGCCCCTGGGATGACAGGTCCTCTAAGTAACGTGAAAAACATAAAGAATACTAGACAGATGATGTCAAGTCTCCATTCCCACAAAAAGCCACATTTTGATTCCAAGGAGGCTAGAGAAGGAGAGAGAGGAAAAAAAGAGAGAAAATCCCAAGGGGTATTAAAATAGTAAAAGATAAATGATTTAGGAAAGGGGAAGAGGCTAAGGCATGACCTACTACTTCCTTGCTTGGCATTTTGTGTGTGTGTGTGTGTGTGTGTGTGAGAGAGAGAGAGAGAGAATGTAAACATTTTATATTAATAGCCTTTCATCCCCCATCGTCTCAACTCCTAAACTAGGTAGCAAGGACCTACAACACATAACACATGGCCTAGATTCTAATCAGCTTTTTAGTGCCTCACTCTTAAATATGAGTGAACTAAAAATGTCTAAATACATAAGAAAGCCTTTAAGTCAAAAACAGACAAGGCATCTTAAAGATACAGAAAGCAAAAGAAAGTTTAAATATTTTTGTTTTAATTTACATACAACAAATGTGGTTTTTTTGGTGTGCAGTTCTATGAGCTTTGACAAATGCACAAAAAAATCAACAACACAATCAAGATACAGAACAGCTGCATAACCCCCAAAATTCTTCTTGTGACCCCTTTGTAACTAGCCTCTCCCCACAACCACTGGCAAATAACCATCTATTCTTTATCCCTAGAGTTATGTTTTTACCAGAATTTCATATAATCATACAGCATGTAGGCTTTTAAGTTTGGCTTATTTCATTTTTAATATGGATGAATCCAGAACATTATATTATTAATATTAGGGACATATTAATTTTTTAATATTACTTTGATACATTTATTCTAGCTGATATTGTTAATCTTGGTATACAATACATACATCAAAGATTCATCTACATAACATGCATAAGTAGTTTGTTCCTTTTCATTCCGAATAGTACTTCATTATATGGCTGTACCACAGTTTATCATTCCTCAATAGAAAAAATAGAAGAAAAAATTTAAAAATTCTAATTAATTCCCTCAGAGAGATAGAATGTTTATAAAATACGATGCTACAGAAAGACACAATCAGAGAATAAAAGCTTATAGAAATTAAAATCTAGTGATAATTAAAAGTAAAAATCAATAGTCTGCTTTAACGATAAAGAAGTCACTCAGAAATTAGAACCCCCCCAAAAAGGAAAACTAATAGAGAAAAGATAAAAAAAACTACAAGATCAATCTAAGAACTACAAATTCTAATATATCTATCTGTGGGACACGGGAAGGAGGAGAACAGAGGAAACAGGAGAAGAAAATTACCAAAGAAAGAAAACAAAAATTCTCAACATAGCTCAGCACCTGTAGCTCAGCAGCTAGGGTGCCAGCCACACACCAGAGCTGGCAGGTTCAAATCCAGCCTGGCCCTGATAAACAATAACAACTACAACCAAAAAATAACTGGGCATTGTGGTGGGCACTATAGTCCTAGCTACTTGGGAGGCTGAGGCAAGAGAATCACTTAAGCCCAAGAGTTGGAGGTTGCCATGAGGTGTGACACCACGGCACTCTACCCAGGGTGAGAGTTTGAAACTCTGTCAAAAAAAAAAAGTCTCAACATTGAAGAACACAGCTCTCCAGATTAAAAGGGCCCACTAAGGTTCCCGAAAACAAAAATCGGTACATTGCAAAGCACAGAATCAAGTAGTTTCAGTGTCCTAGTGATAAACAAAAGGCCCTAAATCTACAAGAGCAATCAGATAACAGATAAAAGGAATTACACTGGCAACAGGTTTCTGAACAGTAAAAATGAATATATGAAGTCAGGGAAACCACAGTAACACTATAAGAAATAATGATCTCCCTTAGAATTCTATACCTTGCTAAACTAGGAAATCAAAGATGAGTAGAGAATAAATACATTTCCAATGATGCAAAAATTCACATATATGTATATTTCCCAAACCTCTAATAATGTGCCTCTACAAAATGAAGATGTAAATGAAGAACGAAGAATGGGAGCCAGGGCAGACACAACAAAAGAAAACAGAAAGTGGCTGGCCAAGAGATGAACCAGTTCAGATTGGCCAGGGAAAAAGCCTGTGAAAGGTTAATTCAGTGAGAAAAACACAATCAATGGATCTGGCATGGGATATTTTATTTAGTAAGTGTTCTGTAGGTTTTGGAACTCTTCTGCAAGTAATAGGGGAGACTGTTCCTTCCTTGTTTGTTTTTCCAAGAACAAAGAAACCTTCTGGGGGGCAACCCCTGCATACCCTTCCTCGCAGGCCAGGAGATGGGGCCCTGGTAATTGGCTTGACATAACCAGGAGTTACTGACTCAAGTGGCAAAGGGATGAACATCAGAACAAAATCAGCATTCAGCCAGTAAGAAAGAAGAGGAAGTGGCTGTCGGGCAGCAACCAGGAATGTCAGTCTCATATAACATTTATTAACCTTGAGGGGGAAAAAGTTTCATGAGAAAAGACATGAATCATCATATGTGTAGTCCACTAATGAGCTCATCAGTAAATTACATGTAATAATCATTAAACAGTTGACCCTTAATCAATGTGCAAGTTAGGGGTGCCAACTCCCAGATGGTTGAAAACGGGCATGTAACTCTTCACTTCCAAAAAACATAACTACTAATAGCTAGGAACCCTTACTTATAACACAATTAACACATATTTGGAATGTTACATATATTATATACTGCATTCTTATAATAAACTATAAGCTAGAGAAAAGAAATATTCTTTTCTTTTTTTTTTTTTTTCTTTTCTTTTTTTAATTAAATCATAGCTGTGTACATTAGTGCAATCATGGGGTACAATGCGCTGGCTTCGTATACAATCTGAAATATTTTCATCCAACTGTTCAACATAACCTTCATGGGATTTCCTCGTTTATTGTATGAAAACATTTGTATTCTGCATTTAGTAGGTTTCACCTGTACCCTTCTAAAATGCACCATAAGTGTGATCCCACCATTTACCCGCTCTCCACTCACCCTAACCTTCTCCTCCCCTCCCTTACCCCTTTCTCCATATTCTTGTGCTATAATTGAGTTATAGCCTTCATATGAAAGTCACAAATTAGTTTCATAGTGGGGCTGAATACATTGGATACTTTTTCTTCCATTCTTGAGATACTTTGCTAAGAAGAATATGTTCCAGCTCCATCCATGTAAACGTGAAAGAGGTAAAGTCTCCATCTTTCTTTAAGGCTGCATAATATTCCACAGTATACATGTACCACAATTTATTAATCCATTCGTGGATCAATGGGCACTTTGGCTTCTTCTATGACTTAGCAATTATGAATTGGGCTGCAATAAACA
>CAUYON010202519.1:0-16117 GCA_963573935.1 Arctocebus calabarensis
CAAGTAGCTGGGACTATAGGCGCCTGCCACAACGCCTGGCCATTTATTTTGGTTGTTTGGCGGGCCCAGGCTGGATTCGAACCCGCCAGCTCAGGTGTACATGGCTGGCGCCTTAGCCTGTTGAGCCACAGGCCCCGAGCCCACAAAGGATAGTCTTAATAAAAAAAATATTTAATCTATTTAAAGAAAGTCTGGAAGGAAATAAACTTAGAGTTAATCTGAGAGGATTATGGGTGATTTTTTTTGTTTGTTTCAACTTTATACTGTCCTGTTTCTTCCCAATCTTCTACACATTTGCAGGAGAAAAAGTCATTAAAAATACACACAATGTGTGTCTGAGTGTGTGGACAAGGCAGCCCAGGATGTCATGAGAACTCAGAGGCCAGCCGAAGTCAGGGAAGGCTTCCTGTTGGAGGTGATGGTGCTATGTCCCAGAATGAGTAAGCTTTATCCGAAGGAGGGAGGATTAGTGTTCTAGGATAGGAAACATTTCTGTACAGAGGCACCCAGGCAAGAGAGATCCTGGTGTCTTCTTGAAACTCTTAGCAGCTAGTGTGGCTTGGCCAAGGGGCAGCAGACAGAACACAGGGCAGTGAGTGGAGAGACGAGACCAGGGAGGACCTGGAAAACCAGCTGAAGAGCTGGCACTTTGGCCTAAGAACAAAGTGGAGAGGAAGCGAGGAGGGGCTTGCTGAAGCAGTGATTAGGAAGAGATTTGACAGGACTTGGTGATTAATTGGAGAGGGAAGGCAGAGTGGGGGTGGGGAGTCCCTGATGCTGACTGACTACAGTTCTGTTTCGGGAGCGGCTCCCTCTCCCATTTTCACCAATAGGCAGATTTGAGGCTTATTTGAGATTTGGCTGCAGTCACTGGAAGAAGTTGACCTTAGCCCCATCCCCTTTGCACTGCCATCCCCACTGACCTCTGGCTCACCCAAGGCAGACACCCCTCCACCCCATTGCCTCTGCACTGCCAGCCTGTCCCCTGGAAGCTGGGGCAGTCAGGGGTGAGGGGAGTCCCCTGGGAGGTGAGGAGCATGGCAGGGACATGCCCAGTAGGACCTTGGCCTGGTGTAACCCCTCAGGACATTGGCACACACTGTCACACACAGGAACATGGAACTGTAGAGACAGATCACAGTCACCCAAAGGGGCTCTGAGACTCAAGTCACGGGCATTGATATACACTCAGGGACACCCAGAAGCTGTCAGACACAGGCCTGTTACACACACAGTCACAACCCCACAGTCACTGATCCTCAGATACAGCCAGCCCCAGCCTGGGACTCACACATGGGCCATTGTGCTCATCCAGTCCCCAAGGTCCTCCCTCCTGCTCCATGCCCCGCCCCCACCAACTCCTCCCTCCCCAGGAGGACAGGACAGAGGGCTGGCTGGCAGAGGGGCCAGCACAGGGGATGGCACAGGGACCAGCGGCCAAACGGGGCAGCCCAGCTGGGAGAGAGGCCTCTGAGAAGGGGTTGCCAAGGCAACAGGCTCCTACAGAACCAACCAGAGGCTTAGATTCTCAGCTCTTATTTTTAGAAGTTGGACCTGGGCTGGTTGGGCCAGCCAGGGGCCAGGCTCCCTGGGGCATGCCCAGGGCATAGACACCGGCCTGAACACCCTCAGGGATTCTGATGGGCACCACCCTTGCTACAGCTCCTTCCACACACAACCCAGCCACGCCCCAAGGGTCACACCTGGGGATCTTCTACTCCCTCTGTCTTCACACAGACCCAAGGTCTTTCTATCAGCATCCTCCTCGGCCCAGGTTTGGGGACACAGCCAGCTTTCCCACTGCTCCATAGGCTGCTCTGGGTGTTTCTGCTTTGATATATTGTGTCAGGGGAAGGGGACCTTGGCCAGATTTGTAGGGTGGTGTGTATGGGGCTTGTGTGTTGTGAGTGTGCACTGTAGGATCTGAGCCTCAACTTTGTATACATGTGTGTCTGTGTGTGTGTGTACCCACATGTATGAATTTCCTCTTCTATAAAGGCAAAGGAGAGGTCTCCCTCTCTCAGCCCCATTCGACTCCCCTCCCCTAACTTCCAGCCCTGCCTGGATTTCTTAAAAGATGGGGAAGGGGGCAGCGCCTGTGGCTCAGTCAGTAGGGTGCCAGCCCCATATATCAAGGGTGGCAGGTTAAACCCGGGCTCTGGCCGAACTGCAACAAAAGAAAAAAAAAAAAAAAAAAGATGGGGAAGGGAACAGAGATCTCAAGCTAGAAGGGTGGTAGGCTTGGTGTTCTCCTCATCCATACCCTGCCTGTGTTTGAGCAGACATCTTCTAATTGGGTAAAGAGCTGTGGCAAGGCCAGGGAGGGACCAGGCAGACCCAGGTGGACAGAGACTGAGAGAGGGGGGATTTGGGGAAACTAGAGTGAGCTGACTTTATGGTGACTCCTCCAGCTGCTGGGGATTTCTCTGTTAATCTGGGACAGCTCTGTTTGCATCTCATTTGCTTATATTTGCATAACAAGGGTCTGGTTGGCATCAGAGATCGAAAATCCTGGCCTGGGTAATTGTGTGGAAAAGCCTCTGGAGACTGAACCGGCATCCTGGGGCCCAGGAAACAGAGGCCAGGATCTGGCTGTGTTGACTGGAAGGACCCCACCCAATCTCAGGAGCCTCCATTTCTTCCCTGATCCCTGGTGCAGAAGGGGCGGGGATGTCAGCAGGATTAGAGTGGGAGGAGTGACAAGATTAAGAATCATTTCAGCATCAGGAAGAGAGTAAATCTCTAATGTTCTCATCACACACAAGAAAAGTTAAATATGGCTCGGTGCCTGTGGCTCAACAGGCTAAGGCGCCAGCCACGTACACCTGAGCTGGCAGGTTCGAATCCAGCCCTGGCCAGCCAAACAACAATGACGGCTACAACCAAAAAATGGCCGGGCGTTGTGGTGGGCGCCTGTAGTCCCAGCTACTTGGGAGGCAAAGGCAAGAGATTCGCTTGAGCCAAGGAATTGGAGGTTGCTGTGAGCTGTGATGTCACAGCACTCTATCCAGGGTGACAGCTTGAGGCTCTGTCTCAAGAAAAAAAAAAGAAAAGAAAAGAAAAGTTAAATATTTGAGGGCAAAGATATGTTGATTAGTTTAATTGCTCCATATTGTATACAAAGTCATAACATCACTTTGTAGCCCACAAATACATGCAACTGTAATTGGTCCCCGGCATCCAGCATGGAGTTGGGCACAGAGTATTCCCATGGGTGGAAATAGCCTGGATTTGGCAAGGTCAGAGACCACCTAGGGCAGTGGTTCTCAACCTTCCGAATGCAGTGGCCCTTTAATACAGTTCCTGCGGGTCACGAACCACAGGTTGAGAACCACTGGCCTAGGGAAGAAAAATTCAGCAACCCCAGCCCCGACCAGGGTCCTGGTGAGAGTTTAACTAGCCACTTCCTATTTCCAGACTCTCAGATATGGCCAACCGAGGTCCCTGTGCTGGGACCCCTCTTTAGCCCTCTTCTAGATGGGGTGAGGAATTTGAACGTCCACAGGTCCACAGGGCTATGGAGCCCCAGCTAACTTCTAGATCAAACCCCAACCCAGGACCCTGCCCATGCAGCCCTAAGCCACTTATCTGGGTCTGTGGAGCCTTGCTCTTTCTCAAGCCCAAAGGGTGACAGAAGGGCGACTATTTTCCAGGAGTGTGGATCGAGCGGAAACTGGGTGCTGGGTGCCCACAGACATGCAAACAAGGCCTCTCACAATGCTGGGGGAGCATCCTCTCCCAGGGGAGGATGACAAGGGTGATGGGTAGAGGGCTGGGGGCCTTCTTGTGTTCTTGCCCAAGGCTCTCTAAACGCTTGGGAAGGCTCTGACAAGCTGTTTGACCTTGGGCAAGTTACTTAACCTCGCTGTGCTCCCAAGTGAGGATAATAACAATGCTTGTCTCATAGAGTTGTTTTGAGGATGAACTGAGTTAATTCATGTAAAGCACTTAGAACAGTGCCTGGCATAGAGCGCCAGCCGTAAGTGTTAGCTATTATTATCTATTATCCTGGGATTTGGCTTTTTTCCCTCCAGCTGCAGAAGAAGCACCTTCTCTTTGATTTCCAGAGACTGAGGAAGAAGCAGGGGATAGGGACCCTCTCCACTTCCTCCTCTTCTCTCTGAGAGCCCAGACCCATTTACTCCTTGGCTCCTGCTCCCCAGGCCAGGGTGCCTAGAGGGCAGCCAAATCATTGGACTGAATGGAACAATTTGTTTAAAGTCCTTATTTGTTGAATGAATGGATAGACAAAGGAATAAACAAAAAACAAAGGTTGAATGACTAAAAGTCAAACAGAAGGCTGGATTGACTGATGGGCAAATGTTTTGGCTTTGGGAACCTCAGATCAGTTTCCCTGAAATCACTGTTTTCTGTCTGTTTACATTAGGTGGTGGGAGGCAGAGAGGGGAGTGAGAGGCTTGGTCTGGCGCTCTGCAAGGTCAGCCCTGGTTTGGTGAGTGGCTCCTCCTGTGGAAGGGCACCTGTGCCTATGGCTGTCAGAGGGACAATGTCCACCGCATTTGGGTCCTTCTGTGCCCTAGGGGTGTTGCACTCTTATAGAGTATGAATGAGAGGCCCTGGGGCAGGCCCTACCCTGGTCTGAGGTAGTTGGGGACTAGAGGAGAGGCTGGTGAACCTCATTACCTCCTTATTTATACCCTGCTCCTCTGGCAGAGCCAGGCCTCAGTGCCTGCCTGTCAGCCAGCGGGTTAGTGGTGATAGAGAGCTCCCCCAGGGCCTGTCAGCCTCCACCATCTGGCCAGGCTTGTATTGGGGGACCTGTCACATGGCCCTCTGGGCCCTTCAGCTTGGCACTAGGCTCATCTCAGAGAGTGATGGGTATGTGGGCAAGTGAGAGCGCAGGTGTGTGGGACGTTGTCTTTGTGACAAGCTTGTGCCCAGCAGCTAGGTCTGGGTGTGAGGGCGAGCAGCATCTTATGTGCTGTAATCATGACTCTGTTGTGTGTCTGCAGGACCATATGTATCCTCATGCTTGAGTTCTCTGTGCAGGTTGGTGCCTGTCCCACACTGTGGCAGAGTGCAGGGGGCTTGGATCTGGCAGTTTTCCATGGGCAGCTCTGGGTAGAAGCAGGGGTGAGGAAAGCTTGGGCCACTGGGGACTGGAGCTGTGGCTTTCAGAGAGAGAAAGGCACACTGCACTCCAGCCTGGGCAATAGGGTAAGACATTGTCTCTATTTAAAAAAAAAAAAAAGGAAGGTGCTCAGTGAATTCCTGGCTCTGCCTTCAATCAGGAGAAATTAACCTCCATGTACATTTCTTTAGAAGGGCTGAAAGTCCCTGTGACAGAAGCCAAGAAAGCCCAAGGAATCCTAGCACATACTTGACTATCTGCCAGCCCTACTCCCTAGAGCAGGACTCTGGTTTCAGACATCATAAGGAATCCCAGGCTCCCCAGGGAGACATTCTGGAGAGATTCCCCTCATCTGCCCCAGGACAGGGCACACATGGAAAGCCACTGTGAAGTAGAGTCACATAATTACTCAGACATGAGCAATGACACAGCATTACACACAATCCAGATATGCACATGAGTGGTCACAGGTCTTCCTGACATAGCATGTGTACACATATCCACACATACCTCATCACAGATACGCATTTATCCAGCCACACAGATATATGAGGCACATGCAGAAACACACCTATAACTGATAAAGCAGGCTTGGTGCCCATAGCTCAGCCACATACACCGAGGCTGGTGGGTTCGAGCCCGGCCCAGGCCTGCTAAACAACAATGACAGCTGCAACAAAAAAACAACTGGACATTGTGGCAGGCACCTGTAGTCCCAGCTACTTGAGAAGCTGAGACAAGAGAATCACTTAAGCCCAAGAGTTGGAGGTTGCTGTGAGCTGTGACGCCATGTCACTCTACCGAGGGTGACATATGAGATTGTCTCCAAAAAAAAAAATGGATAAAGTGCATTCTTGCAAGGACATACATGTGTAGAATCACATGCATGCAGACATGCTTGCATGTATATTTATAATCTGTCCCTTATGTGCCCCTTCCCACCCTCACTCCAGTTCTCTTGGTCCATTGCTCTGCTGCACCCACTATAGAGTTTGCAAACTCATCCTAGAAAAAGTGCTACATACTTCACTGCTCAATATCACTATGGTCACCAGATGGCCAAGGGGCATTCTTTGAAGGTGACCATAGCAGTGCTCAGCAGTGAGGTATGTCACACTTTCCTAGGATGCATTCATGAATTTAATTGTCAGACCTTGTATGACGACAGCTCCGATGGCAATTCCAGAAAAAGAGTTCCAAAATTGCTTTGAAGGATGGACTAGGCTCTGGCTTTGCTGCATAGCTTCCCAAGGGGAGAACTTCGAAGGTAACTGTAGTGACATTCAACAATGAGGTATGTAGCACTTTTTCTGGGATGAGTTCATGAACTTAATTGTTAGACCTCATATGTGACCCTACAAGTAGAAAGCTGTGTGTGTCTGTAAGTCTAAATTTGTATATGTGAGTGTCACTGGTAGCCTGTGTGGCTCTCTTTGTAAGTGTCTCTTTGTGACACTGTGGGTATTTTTCTATGTATGTCTGTATATTTCTGGAAGGACCTATATGTGTCTGTGTGTGCCCATCTGTGTGAACGTGAGTGTGGGTGACAGTGGGGAATTTTTGTATCCGAGTGACTGCATTCCGTGGGCCATCTCTCTTTGTCTATATATGTATGTCTATGTGTGCATTTGCATATTTGTGCATATCCCATATGTATAGGGATCCATGGTCCAGGCTCCACAAGCCGGCCCGGCTGGCACCCGTGCTGGCAGAGGCTGTGGCCTGGGGTGGGGCCAGGTGAGAATGGACTGAATCCCCCAGCCGTTGACAGTCATATTTACAGAGCTCTGAGTAGGACGTAATTGCTTCTATTAATCTTTCTCTGGTTGTTAATTGCTCACTTATCGGGTTGTGTATTATGCCGACTGTTGCTCTTAATTCGCCTTCATAGCTGCAGGTGTTTGCTGCCTTATTAACCGTTAATCGGCTCGGCTAGGGATGGAAACTTAATTGGCTCCCAGAGTGGGACACAGGCAGGCCAGCCGGGACACTGCCAGGCTCTCAGCCTGTCCCTGGAACCCTCACCTGTGGAGCACAGGTGGCTGGCCCACTGCCCTCCACCGGCAAACTGCAGTCCTGCATACAGCAGTCAGAGTGACAACTGCAAGTTATGGACCCCATGCAGGCCCAGCTCCTCCAGGAAGCCAACCAACCAAACAAAGCCCACTCTCCATCACTAATAACCTTCCTCCACCCAGGACAGGAGCCAACCCTATTTTTTAAATCATCTGAACCTAAATGAGAACAGTCACATAGAGTAGAACTGGTTCTCTGCCTTTAACACATCCTCTGCCTCCCCTATGACCCAAGCAATCGAGGCTGTTAGAGTTACAGAGACACTAGGAAAAAGGACAATAAGAACAACCTTCTCCCCCACCACCAAAAAAAGGCTGACATTGGGCCCAGGAAGGACTTCCCAGCTTTTGAGGAGGCTATCTGGAGCAGCTGGAGTCCAAACAAGAACAAGAACTTCCAGGAGGGGATCTGCTGCTCCAGCCCAGCCATGTTCAAGGAGTCTCTCTAAGCCTCTGCTTCCACAGTCTAAAGAACAGGGAATTCACTCCCTGCATGGCACTGTCACATAGCTGCAGCAGTGAACGGGTTCTCCAGACTGAGCTGATTTCTCAGCTGCCTCCCATGTCACAGTAAAGGAGCCCCGATTGTCCACAGTGGGGAAACTGAGGTCCATAAGGGACAACGGAGTGTCCTCGGGGTTCCCCAGATCCCTCTGGTAAAGGCACAGATATGTGGCTCTCCATGCAAAGTTTCTGCTTAGTCTCCTACCCCACCCCTAGCCCTGCTCCATCCCAAACCCCTCAGTCCTGGAGGGAACTTCCTCAGCCTTCACCTCCTCAGCTCTTGTCTCAGGCCTCCCAACCTCAGCTGCCACTGCTGCAGCCACCTCAGACTCCAGGCCTTTGGGACAGGAATGCAAGGTTTCTGGAGAGCAACAAGGAAGTAAGGGGGTGGGAGTTGGTAGGGCAGGGGCCACACTCACCAACCTGGACTCCAGCCTCCAAGGACAAACAGGCAAACCAACAGTCCCCATCCTGTGCCTTCAATCCAGTTTGCCCTGTCATCTGGAAGTTCTTCCTGGTGTCTAGTTCCCATGTCCTGAACTGCAAAGAGGGATTTGCTTTGATTAGGTCCTGAGAAGAGCAGGGCTCTACAGTAGAGGAAGTGAGAGAGTGTCCACCTTGTGCCAGAATAGCAATAGGGGTGAGTTAAATCTATATTTACAGAGAAGGAAACTGAGCCATAGAGAGGGGAATTAAATAGCCCAAGGCCACACAGCCAGGAAGGAGTAGCACTGGAGTTTCAGCAAGACCTGGCATTACACGGGGAGCTGGGTGTCCTTGGTCAGGTAGTAGTGGATGGATTCATGCTAATGGTTCAAGAAAAGGTCGTGGGGACTGGAAATCGGTGGTCACTATTACAGTTCATTCACCCCAAATCTGAGAACAAGGACAAGCAAAACACACGCATGCGCAGCCCACGTGCCCAGCAGACGGGATGAAAGAAGCGAAGGGAATTGTCCAGGGATAGTTACCCAAATAAGTTCCGGCCCCTCCTCTATGTTAATGCAGATATATGTAAATTTGTGCAAGCAACCGCTCAAACCTTTGGGAGCAATGGGGTGACAAAGGAGCGGTTGCTATGGAGATCTAAAAGCAACACCCGCCTTCCCCCGCCCCCTGCACAGGCAGGCGCATAGACACGTGTACAAAGACCCAGGGTTCTTCGCTCCAGAGCCCAGAGGATCACCGAGGGGCAGAGGGTGAACCGGAAGGACCCTCAAAGACTGCATCCAGTCAAGGGGGAGCTGAGGCCTGGAGAAAGTCGTGGTCAACGTCGCGATCCTAGCCACCCCGGGGCGCCTTCCACTAAAATCCAGGGAGCTAGGTAGCCTCTCGGGTAAGGGCTACTCTAACTCTGGCCCAGCAACGCGAGCCTGGCCTAGTGTTGCATAGCAACGACCCCCGAGCCTAGCAACCGCCGGCCACGCCCCCAGAACGTCATGCCTAATCTGCACTCATGCCTCAACCAAAAGAGAAGGCAAGGGGCGTGTGGACGACGGCCAAAAAACGTCGGTGGGCGTCACGTTGTCCAGTCCCCGCCTCGAGATGGGCTGCAGGCTTCCGGGGTCCACCTATAGCCCTCCCGCAGACTAGGTGTTCGAGAACCGCGTTGTCACCCCCATGTACAGAGGGGAAAGCTGAAGCTCTGAAAGAAGTCCCTGTCCAGAGTAGAGCTTGTTCTACTTTGTGTGCCGCGGGAGGAAGCCCTGGACCTTCTTTCTCCCTAACTGCGTCAAGAAAACCACCCAAGTTGTGGTACTCGCAATAGAGCTGTAGGTTTGCATAGTAATTTGAGTCATTTGCATATAGCGCGAAGGCTGTGGAGCTCCCAAGCCTCTGGAGCCAGAAAAGTTCCCGAAGGAGCCCCGCCCCTTCCCCAGTTCACCTATCCAGCCCTCTCTCCCTAACCTCAACCAGCACCCACCCGCCCCCACTTCCAGCCCCTTCCGATAAATTCTTGCATCTTGCCCCGCCCCCAGCCCCTCTGGGCGCGCCAACCCCGACCTCCATTCCAAGGCCGAGGGCCCCCTCTACAGTCGGCTGCAGGTAGAGCAGCCGCACAGTTCAAGGGGCAGAGGAGAGAAGCTACCCAGACAACCATTGCCCCACTCTTCTAGTCCTGCAGGGGCCAGGGCGAAGCAGATTTCGTGAAGAGGTGGGCAAGGTGTACATTCCTTCAGGCACCCGGGCTAAAGAGAGGGGATCCTGCAGAGATTCTCTCCTCCAACCCAGACTCTGTTTCTCTACGCCCTTGGTTAGCCAAGGGCAGCTAGTTCCCGGGTTAGTGCCCAGTCTTGGTTCTCTCTGGGTTCACCTCACATAAGACACTTTACAATTACAGTTGCTGTTGGGCGCTCATTCCAGGCTCAAGGTATGGCAGCACCATCCAACCCGAGGGCCACCCTTAAGGCCAACACTCTTGACTTTCTCCACTGCCAGTCTCTGGGAACTGACAAGAGGTACTCTCTCTGGATCTCCCAAATTCCTCAACAGAGACCTACATACAGACAGGCAATGGACACACACAAGCAGAAACATACACAGAAACACACAAGCAATATGGGGGAGCTATGTGCTATTTCCTCACTCTATCCAAAAGAAAATATCGTATTTTTAACTGAAAATGTTAGCAACCACTGCACCTAAGCAATCTCTAGGTGTCTATGCCCCTCCAAAAGACTTTTTCCTTTTCCCTTTCTACCCACGCCCCAGTCCTGCCTTCTCTTCCACCACCTCTTTCTCTGCCTAGTTCAGAGGACTTAGAAAACGTTTTCTGAGGCTACCATGGGAACAGCTGTGACCTAGGGCCAGTGATGGTCCAGGACCTCAGACAGGCAACTAGGAAGGCATATTGGTGTACACTGATGCCCAGAAACTCACCGAGACACCCAACCAACCCACAGCTAGCCAGAACCAGGGTGTCTCCTGACCAGCTAGCAGATGCAATTCCAACTTTGCCAAACTTTTTATTGAACAAAAAAATCAACATCAAACAGACTGCAGAACAGGAAACTCCAATAGAGAGTAGAGTTGACCCTCCCCTCCTATTGCGTAACCCCATCTCTATCTGGAATAGCTCAGGGTTCAGCACTGGTGAGGGAATCAAAACCCCTCTTCCGGTGAGTAAGGAGGATCAAG
This sequence comes from Arctocebus calabarensis, assembly GCA_963573935.1. Lineage (NCBI taxonomy): Eukaryota > Metazoa > Chordata > Mammalia > Primates > Lorisidae > Arctocebus > Arctocebus calabarensis. The sequence continues at coordinate 10,810 of CAUYON010202519.1, forward strand.
CCTCCTTAGGAAGGAAACACTCAGAGCCAACTCCATCTATAGGGCCCAAAGAGGAGTCAGGGGCTGGGCCAAGGGGCTCTTAAAGGTGCAGGAGGCTGGGTAGATGCTGCAGGGGGTGAGGGAAGGAGCTCTTGGCCTAGGGGCCCCAGTGAGGCTTGGAGCTGGTGGCTTATGGTCACTAGGGATTTGAGGTGCTGGAGCAGGGCTTGCTGGGGGCAGGAGGCCCTGTGAAGGTGCTGGCCATTGCCAAAACTGTGGGCAGCTGCTGCTGCTGAATAGGGATGCTGGGACAGACACCATCTGGGTTCTGAGGGACACCACCCTCGCCCAGGACGCTGGCAGGTGTCAGGCTCTGCCCACAGCCTCCCCCTGCCTCTGGGGAGCCTCTGATAAGCAGAAATCCCTGTTGGAGCCAGACTGCCCTTCCCCTGACTCTGCTTCAGGGCACTCTTTGGGGGAGGGGAGCTCTTCAGGGCCATATCCGGCCTCCTGTGTTCTGGCTTATAGTATCTCATCTCCACTTTCCTGTTGAAGGAGACCATCTTTCGAACCTTCCCCCACAAGGAGTTAGATGCTGCCATGTTTGGAAGACCTTCCTTAGGGAGTAGCACAGCCAGCAACAGACTTGAGTGAGTGGCTTCTAGACCTGGGAAAAGAAGAAAGGAGACAGGGAGGGAGAGACCAAAGGCCAGGTGGGACAGAACACAGCGTCCAGGAGCTGCATTTTTGGCTGCAACAGATCTAGAGTTTAGGTCCCAAGAACAACTTCCCCACATTGAGATGGGGGTCCATGAGATGCTGGGAAAAGTTAAGTAGGAAGGTGAGCCTCTCTTGGAAGATGTAGTCTCCGTGAGATAAAGGTTCATCTGGCTGAGGGTGGGGCACAGATGGTTTGATCTCAAGACTCTATGGATTTGAAATCTATAACATTTTTCTAGGACATGCAGCCCATCAAGGCTCAGGAAGGGGTACAGTCCACCCCATAAGTCCCCACCCCCACCCCACCTGCTTTCCTGGAACCACACCCTGGAGAGTATGCATGCACAGAGGCCAAATTTGGCTCAGTAGAGCTATGGTGAAACATAGGTGACATTTACAGTCAGGTGCTTGTGAGTTCTGCTTCTGTCCTGTAGCCAGGGTCTAACATGGCTGTCCCAGGAGTTTCTATTTGGGGTGTTTAGCTGGAGAGGCAGTATGTGTGGTACTCAAGAACCCAGTTTTTGGAGCCATGCTTCTTGGTGTGAAGCCTGGCTCTGCCACTGACTGGCTGTATGACTTTGGACAAGTCACTTGCCTTCTCTTTACCTCAGTTTTCTCATCAATGAAATGGAGGATCTAATTAGTAGTAGTGTTCTGATTAGGGTTACTCTGAGGCTAAAAGATTTCCTCCCAGTAAAGTTTTTAGAACAATGGCAGGCACATAGTAAGCAGTGTCCAAGTGTGAGCTATTACTGTTACTGGTGTCACCTATCAAGAGTTCCCTGCTGAGATGTACCTGCCTCTGCTGAGACAAGGGGACTGTGTCAACCATGCCCAGCCTGGTCACCAAGTGAATGGAAGCAGGGTCTGGCATGGGCATTAGGCACTCACCTGGGCCTCCCAGAGGGCGCAGTCTGGAGGGTAGGGGCTGGAAGGCTGGCAGGGGCAGCAGGACCACCCCCATGTGCTCCACAGCAGCCAGGCTGTGGTGCTGCTTGTTGTTGAGATAGGAGTAGAGCATGTGGCAGTTCTGGGTGTCCTGTGGACCATGTGGGCACAGTCTGACCACGCAGATATCCTGCAGTTGCAGAAGAGCAGCATTAGGTGCAGTTGTCCTCTGCTCTGCAATCACCTGATCTTCCAGAGGAGGATCAGGGACTTGCCCAGGATCACACAGTGAGTCTGTGGTCACACCAGACTCCCAAACCAGGCCTCTGCTGGAGAGTGAGCAGTCTCAGGGCCAGAAATAAGGTGCTAAGAGAAGAGAGGTTGCCCAAGAGTGGATAGTTACCTTGGCCTCGGCTGGGCTGATGCTGGCCAGAAGATCCCAGACAGTGTTGGGGGGGATGCAGCCTGCTGAGCGGATCACCTCGGGCAAAGCCTGGGGGCAGGTAGGATGGTCAGTGAGCCCCCAGCTTCCCTCCCACTTAGGATGGCTCATTCCCAGCCACCTAGAAAGCCAAAGACTGAGGTGAAAGTAAGTAGCAGCAGATCTGGACCCTCAGTGGCTGCCTGGAAAGCTCTAAATGACCCTGCAAACCCACAGCCTGTCCTGGCCAATTACCTACAATTTCTCAGAAGCCCCTCCTCCCTCCTCTAATCTCCACCCTCATCCAGCACTTGAGCTGATGGTTCATTCACTCAAAGATCACTCCTAAAACCTTCCTCCCAGCCAGAGAGGCATTGTATTTCTCTGGGCCCTTCTTGGTTTATGCCTTGGGCTCCAGGGACTTTGTCATCCTGTGTGTCTTTGCAGAAACAGGGCTGGCGTCTCATTGGCCGCCATGACTCAGCACAGGGCAGGCACAGAGAAGGGTGCCAATGTCTTATTTTAGAATGCATGAGTAAAAGAATACAGGAATTGACACATGGGGTGTAAGTAGCTGACTGGGCTGGTCAGTGAGCAGGGCAGGTGCACCTGGACAAGCTGACAGTTGTGTCCCGAGACCAGCTGGGCCCTGACCCGGAACCGCTTGATAGAGAACATGTCCAGAGTGCCCTCCCAGAGGGGCTGGCAGGGCAGGGCCTTTGTGGGTGCAGCAGGCATCTGGAGCTTAGGTGATGGGACCCTGGAGGGAAGGACACAGACACAGGGCCAGGCAGAGCAGGTCATCAGGACTTTTCCAGCACCTCCTTTCTTTTCAGAGCAGGTGCTGTGTCCCCACTGTGGGATTGGAATATTGGCCTTGTGTAGGGGGCAACCAGCAGCCTGGGATTAGTTCCATTGCACAGATAGGGAAACTGAGGCTTCCAAAGGAGGGAAGACTTGCCCAAGGCCATATAGAAAGAAAAGCCCATGCCGTGCCTGCTGCCCCAGCTGGTAGCCTTCCCCCAACCCCACCAGCTTCCCCACCTCCCTGCTTTATACCTGTCCTGGGGCTCCATAGGTAGCATCTCCCTGGCTTCAGGCATCTCTGGAGAAGACACAGGAGCCAGGCTCGGGGCTCTCTGGAAGACACTGTCCCCCTTACCCCTGATAGCTTTGAAGGAGCCTGACAGCTCACTCAAGGGCTTCCAGTCTGCAAACAGCAGAGGCAGGGGCTGAAACGGGCAGGCAGCAAAGCTGAAGCCAACCCAGAGCTTTAGAGCCAGTGACACCTCCATTCTGCCATCTTTCCCCCAGGCCATGAATCCCTGTTGCTGCTAAACCCCACACAGCCCCAGTCTTCCCACCATCCCTGCACTGCTCCTGTGTCCCCCTCCCACCCATGCAGATGCGGCAGTTGGGGTCTAGAAAGTGGCGCTCATGCTGCTCCGTGGTGTCCTCTAGTGTGGCAGGCAGGGCTGCTGAGCTGCAGTCCATGGGCACTGTGGGTCCCTGGGAGGCAGAGGAGAAAACAGGTAGGCTGGGAAGGTGGCTCAGGAAGTCAGGAGCCCTCTGTGGGTAGGGGGTCCCAGGGATGTGTTTTACTTTATTTTTCATAAAAATATATCTTTTACTACAAAAGTACTATGAACTTTTTTTGTTTGTTTGTTTGTTTTTAGAGACAGAGTCTCACATTATCGCTGTCTGTAGAGTGCTATGGCATCACAGCTCATGGCAACCTCCAACTCTTGGGCTTAGGCGATTCTCTTGCCTCTGCCTCCCTAGTAGCTGGGACTATGGGCACCCGCCACAATGCCTGGTTATTTTTTGTTGCAGTTTCGAACCTGCCACCCTCAGTATATGGGGCCAGTGCCCTACCCACTGAGCCACAGGCACTGCCCCAAAAGTACCATGAACTTGTAAAGAAAATTTGGAAAATACTGAAAAATTGAAAATTAAAAAAAAATCACCTTTTGTCTCCACTCAGCAACAACTGTTGATATCCTGGACATTCCTTTATAATAGTTTTTCCATGCACAAGTTGGGGGTACTTTTTTTTTCTTTGCAGGTTTTGGCTGGAGCTGGGTTTGAAACTGCCACCTCCAGCATATGGGGCCAGCGCCCTACTCCTTTGAGCCACAGGCGCCACCAGGGGGGTACTTTTTAAAAAAAAAAAAAAAATTTTTTTTTTTTTGAGACAAGAGTCTCACTCTGTGCCCTGGGTAAAGTGCTGTGTTGTCATAGCTCACAGCAACCTCAAACTCTTGGGCTCAAGTAATCCTCTTGCCTCAGCCTTCAGAGTAGCTGGTATTACAGATGCCCGCTACAATGCCCTATTTTAGTAGAGACGGGGTCCTGCTTTTGCTCAGGCTGGTCTTGAACTCTTGATCTCAGGCAATCCACCTGCCTCGGCCTCCCAGAGAGCTAGGATTATGGGTGTGAGCCACCACATCTAAGCTGGGTGTACTCGTACTAAAACAGCTGAGATCAAACATTCAACTTGTGTCCTCCTTTTGTCCACTAATGATAGCAGAGGCAAATGCCACCTTACATAGTCCTTGAACACTGCTCTGCTGGGGTGGACCCCAGTGTACCGAACATCTCTCTCACTGTACATACACTTGGGTCATTTCTAGGTCTTTAATATTATAAATAGTGCTGAACATCTCTGTGCAGAAAGTATTTTCCTAAACTTTAAATTATTTCCTTAGGACAAAGTTCTCAGAAGCAGATGACAGAATCAAGGAAAAAGAACATTTTAAAGACTCTTGATGTCTATTGCCAAATCACTTTCCCCCCCCATAATAGAAGTAGCTTTAAACACAAACAAACACTGCTTCAGGAGGCTTAAGAAGATTTTGAAACTCTATTCCTGTCTTATAAACCACCTCCAGAGCAGTGGCAAAGCATATGCCTTGGGTGGCGCCTGTGGCTCAGCAAGTATGGCGCCAGCCCCATATACCGAAGGTGGCGGGTTCAAACCCGGCCTCGGCTGATCTTCAAAACAAAAAAGTAGCTGGGCGTTGTGGCGGGCGCCTGCAGTCCCAGCTACTCTGGAGGCTGAGGCAAGAGAATCGCCTAAGCCCAGGAGGTGGAGGCTGCTGTGAGCTGTGTGACGCCACGGCACTCTACCGAGGGCGATAAAGTGAGACTCTGTCTCTAAAAAAAAAAAAAAAGCACAGGCCTTGGAGTCAGACAGCCTGGGCTGACATCACAGTTCCACTCCCACTCCTGTGTGACCTTGGGGAAATGGTGCCACATTCCTCATCCTGGAAATGGGCAAAAGCACTCCCCTCAGAGGTC
>CAUYON010202520.1:0-21480 GCA_963573935.1 Arctocebus calabarensis
ACATCTTAGGTCACAAGTCTAATCTCAGCAAATTTAAAAGAATAGAAATTATTCCTTGCATCTTCTCTGACCACCATGGAATAAAAGTTGAACTCAATAACAACAGGAATCTGCATACTCATACAAAAACATGGAAGCTAAACAAACTGAAGAACTATTATACCCTATAATATTATATTATACTAATATACCCTGGAGAACCATTCAGCCATTAAAAAAGATGACTTTACATCTTTTATGTTTACCTGGATGGAGTTGAAAGACATTCTTCTTGGTAAACTATCTCAAGAATGGAAAAAATGTACCCAATTAACAAAAAAGTATCCAATTAAATGTATCCAATACTAATATGAAACCTATATATAGACAACTACATGCCCACACAAAAGAAAAAAAAACACTAGTTTGGCAATGGGAAGGGGAAAGAAGGGAGAGGTAAGGAGGGAGGGAAATTGGTGGAATCGCTTAAGGTGCACAATGTGAGGGTTTTCAGCATGCCCCCTGGTTGAAGGCCTCAACTACAACTTGAACGTTATCTTAGAATGGAAACAATGTAACCGGAACATTTGTGTCCTCATATTAATCTGATATTAAAAAGTCTTACCAAGTGAATTTTATTTCTTTTTGAAAGAGTAACCAAACTAATCTATAAGTGGAATTCAACACATGTAAAAGGGTGTATAGAGCTCCTAATGTACACATACAGAGCTCTTGTATGTGTCTAGTGAGTTGTAAATGCCAGGTGCTAAAATATAGAGGTAAATAAAATATAATCCCTGCCGTTACAAAGCTCATAGTGCAAAGATAAAGAAGAACAAGCAAGTAGAAAACTATAACACAATATTGTAAATGCAGAGAATATTCAAACTCCCCCTATAAGGGAGCACAGAAATGAATGGGAATCTCAACCCAGAGGCATCAGGGCAGAATGACATAAAAATAGTATATTTGGATTTCCAAATGATGTTTGAGAAGGACACTCCCATTCTCTGTATGGAACTGTATGGAAAATTCTTTAAGGATGACCAATCCATTGCACAGTGGTACCTGATAATCAGTTTCTGCAGGCATACCTCACATTGGTGTACTTGACATTCCTGCTTTAAAAAAAGTTTTAGGCTCGGCGCTTGTGGCTCAACGGGCTAAGGCGCCAGGCACATACACCTGAGCTGGCGGGTTCAAATCCAACCCAGCCCACCAAACAACAATGACGGCTGCAACCAAAAAAATGGCCGGGCATTGTGGCGGATGCCTGTAGTCCCAGCTACTTGGGAGGCCAAGGCAGGAGACTCGTTTGAGCCCAGGAATTGGAGGTTGCTGTGAGCTGTAATGCCACAGCACTCTATCCAGGGTGACAGCTGGAGGCTCTGTCTCAAAAAAAAAAGTTTTAAATGATTTTGATGAAGATATATAAAACATACTGTAATCAATTAATTACAAATTACCCAAAGATGGGAGGAATTGTTAACATAAAAGATGAGAGAATTAAGAGTCAAGAGACAAATAGCAAGGCTTAAGTGATGGACCTCACTGACAGAGGATGAATGTTTTAACCAGAATGTAAAGTCCCACATTTAATTCAAAGACTGAGTACTAGACTGGTTTCTACCTAGAAGAGGTGAAAGTTTATATTTTTAAAAGACCAAGGAATTTTATTTGATTGCAAATTCAACACAATCTTAAGGGATATCAATGCATTTCTGTGCCTGTATCACAGTGCTCTGCACCGGCTAGACCACACGTGAAACAAGATTGATATTCCATTTTAAGAAAGGGCTCTACCTTGTCATATCATGGAATCAGAAGAGGGAACTGAGACTCTTCTGCATGAGAAAGAGAACAGCAAAGTCATCTCCAACTATTTGATGGATCAGACTTATTCTGTATGGCAACACAGGGAAGAATTAGGAACACTAGAGATTAGAGGGAATATATTTCTCCATATTGGAGGAAGTACTTTAGGACAGATAGCGCATCTAAATAATAAAATTGTTGAATACTTTCTCTGTGCCCTGGAATTTCTCATTTAATCTTCACTCAATTTTATGCAGTCAGTACTATTGTTATCTCCATATTACACATATAAGATAGATTTACTGAATTGAATTAACATTAACTTAAGCTTCCCATAAATAAAATGGATTATCCTCAAACCAATGAGTATCCAGGTTGATACAGCATGCATATTGCAACCCTCCCAGTCTAACAATAGACATTTCCATGATTAGATGAACTCAAGATTATATGGGACACAGTTATCATGTTTTTAAAGTATGTAAAATTTTGCTATATTGTAATTTAAAAAGAAACAAGCATAAAAAGTCTTTCTGTGCAGGCCTTGTTCTCCCAGCAGAACCACTTAGTCATACCTTTGATAGGCAGGCCCAGCTCAATCAACTTCTTGAGCAGTTTTGCCCACTGTAGTGGGGAAACTAGATGCCCAGCTCCAGAGCTGCCTGCTGGATCCCAGATGCTCATGTTTTCCCCACACCTAAGTGTTACTCTCTGCTATGCTGACTTTAGTTGAAGTGCCACAGCTTCTGCCTCTTTTTCCCAATTGACCATCCTATTCTTCAGCTGAGACAGGAGCCCTACCAACTACATAATTGACATTGTTGAGTATTTACTATGTATTAAGTCTCATGCAACCTTTCCAAAAAACCTATAATAATATTATAATAGTAAATACTATTCCTATCGCCATTTTATAGATGTAGAAACTGAGGTTTAGCATGTCTGTGAAATGCCAGGACTATTACAGGCCAGACCCAGGATTCAAACCTAGATGTGTTAACTTCCAGATTTATGCTCTTACTCATCATCCCACAGAACTTGTTCTCTTGGCTAATACCATCGTATCTTGCTTAATTCTTGCCATGCCTAGGGCCATGAATGTATTGATTACTTATGACCATGGAACCTCTACTCACAGGGATTCCAGAATTTCCCACCACACAAATTGTATCAGTTCTGGGCCCTACCAGCTAGACTTGATGCCACTCTAGAGCTAAATGTGAACCACCTTATGTCCCATCAAAGCCAAACTGGTTTCTTTTTCTTTCCCTTTTTTTGAGATAGAGTCTCACTGTGTCACCCTCGGTAGAGTGCTGTGGCATCACAGCTCACAGCAACCTCAAACTCTTGGGCCTAAGCAATTCTCTTGCCTCAGCCTCCCAAGTAGCTGGAGCTACAGGCACCAACCACAGTGCCCAGCTATTTTTGTTGTTGTTGTCACAGTTGTCATTGTTGTTTAGCAGGCCCTGGGTTCAAACCCTCCACCATCAGTGCATGTGGCCAGCACTTTAACCACTATGCTACGGGCACCGTGCCCAAAATTGGTTTCTTTTTTTTTTTTTTTTTTTTGCAGTTTTTGGCCGGGGCTGGGTTTGAACCCACCACTTCCTGGCATATGGGGCCAGTGCCCTACTCCTTTGAGCTATAGGCACCACCCCAAATTGGTTTCTTTTAAGCCCCTTTGCAAAAGCCCATATTGCTAGATTCCTACCATAAATTAGTAAAGATAATAAGAATCAAGGAAAACGAGAGAAAGTGTGAATCAAAAGTGAAATAGTCACCTTGAAATTTTTCATTCCCTTTAAGCACTTAAGAGGTAAGTGAATGTGTTACCACAAGTAACTGGGAGAAATTAGGAGTAAAAGTTCATGCAAAGTTTGAAAGTGAAGAAGATTCCCCAAAGGGCGTTGGGAGAAACAGCAAAGAAGCAGTAATATATTTTACATAAGACTCTATTAGAAAGAGGGAGCATATGGGAAAAGGCAATAGCAGATTAATAAAAGCAGGTGGGAAAGTTTTTACTTTGTCGGGAAAGTCTATGGAGAGCCCAAGTTAGCTAAAGAAAGAAGCATTCCCATTTTGGAGTATAGCAGTCCCAGGCATCCTGGGCCTAGACCATTGATTGGTACCATTTGGTGGTCAGAGTGCCCTGTAGAAGGGTTGGAGAAATAGGCAGAGTGGTTTAGTGAGTTTGCCTCAGCATCAGACATGGCCGCACATTGAGGAGTTGAATGTTTGAGCCCTGAGGAGACTGTATAGTATGTGAAGAAGATCTTTAGCTCTCCTCCCTGTCCCTAAAATATTGGAATTCTAAGAATTTGACAGTCCTGCACTGTGAAGATATTCCCACACTTACATAAGAGCTTCAGGAGCCGAGGACAGCTACCTGCACTGGGATGCTGGAAATGAGATAAAGGCAATGGCTAAAGGAAGGTCTCAAGAAACAGTCTAACGGGCCATATTCTACATGAGCAGCAAGAGGAGTGTCCGCTGTTTGCTTTCCTACAGAAGGCTATAAAATCTCTGCGGAAGGCCTGAGAAGATATTAAAACCAGTCAGTGAAAAGACACAAATTAGTATAATCCTTATCAATTGTTACAATAAGTGAGTCTCTTGTAAACTCATTATGATGATACAAGCTTGTTGACCAACTACACCCTTATTATAATTATTATAATTACTGGTTCAGTGGAACTGTCATCAAACTCCCTAATACAATGTTTGGCCTGCTTTTTAGGAAAAAAAAAATTGTTAGAAAGCACTAAGCCTTATCTTCTTATGAGATATGCATATGCCATAAGTTATCCATTACTAATAAAATTAAATATGAAGAAATATGAGTTATTTACTTCTTATTATACAGCATCCAAGGTTATTCCAATAATAATGCTATTAACACTGTAGCAGACACTGTTAGTGCCCTACCCAAATCCCTGGGCCCTCATCTCTATACACGAAAAGCTGCTTACTTTGAATACCTGTGACTGTTTGTTGAGAGTGTTTTACTGGTGACTAGAGGATGTAGGTACCTATGGATGGCAAAATGATAGTTCAGAAAAATTAGTGCTCCCAGGGAACAGTCAACCAATGATGAATGGGGGTTGGAAGATAAATACATCAGCTTCCTATCCCCTTGGTTGGGATAAGTCTGAGGTGTGTCTTCTACATTAGCTCCTAGATTTCCTCAGCAGGACCACACTCCAGTTGCCCATAGTGGTAACTTGCTGGAATATACCCACTTTGTTGGCTTCTCTCATTTCCTTATCTTATATCCCCAATCCTCAATCAGTGATTTCTGAGATTCTCCCCAAATTAATTATTAACACTGTAATCCTTATCTCAGTGTCTACTTCTGGGGTAATCCAGATATCTACTAACGTTTTTTTCTGACATACTTTCCCTGGTGGGAGAGCCAGTGCACTGCAAAGTAAACATTCATTACCTGGAGGACATGCATGAGAGTACGATATATGTCAATTATGTCACAGCAGAATAAAAGTGAATTTTCATAAAACTGACATGACAAAAGTTAGCTTCAAGAAAAGATTACAGGCCAGGTGCAGTGGGTCATGCTTTTAATCCTAGCACTTTGGGAGGCCATGGTAGGACAATTGCTTGAGCGCAGGAGTTCAAGATCAGCTTAGGCAATAGTGAGACCCTATCTCTACCAAAACTTTAAAAAAAAAAAACTTATCTGGGCATTGTGGCATGCATCTGTAGTCCCAGCTATGCAGAGGCTAAGGCAGGAGGATCACTTGAGCCCAGAAGTGTGAGACTGTAGTGAGCTGTGATCATACCACTGCACGCCAGCCTAGACAGCAGAGAGAAACCCTGTCTCAAAAAACAAAGGAGAAGAAGTAGAAGGAGGAGAGAACAAGAAGATATTACAGGTCAGAAAAGGAAGGACTCCTATAGAATAGTGTCATACCTTATGGTCTTTTCATTCATAATCTTAGGTTTAATGAAGGTTCATTTGTAGAAAAGGACCCATGATAATTCTTATTTCTGAGAGGACTGGGTGTGAGCATAGGAAGCAAAGAAAAATTGTTTCCTTTTTTGTGTAAATACAGGAGAACTTTTCTATTTCTTTTCTTTCTTTTTTTTATGATAGTTGAAAAGACTCAACCTTAACTTCTGAAATGTTTCATTAAGATCTTCCAAAACTCATGAAAATAAGGAGAACACTGGCAAAAACTGTCAGAATTATCTTTGTCAAGACTCTGGGACAAGCCTATCTTTGTCAGGGCTTGCAACAATCTTAGGAATGTGTCTTCAAAAAATGGCTAAATCTTGATAAGAACAGCAAGTATTACAGCATTTTAACTTACCCTAATTCCATCCTTCTCTCCCCAGTTCCACAGCAGCCTTTTAGCCAACAAAACCACAACTACAGTGGCTGAAAAACTCAGCAAATTAGCATTCACTGGAGGGGCCAAAACAAGTTTGGCACTTCCCAAAAAACACAAGCCCAGAGAACTGTCACTATTTAACCCAGGGGTCCTCAAACTATGGCCCACGGGCCACATGCAGCCCACTGAGGACATTTATCTGGCCCACGGGGTGTTTTTGACGCTACTGCCTGTCCTGCTTAGCAGCCAACTTGTCCAGGGCCACAATGTGCATGTGTAGAATGTGCGCCACACTCTCCGACTCCCCTCCTTCTCTCTGTCTCTCAACTCCTCCTTTCAGTCTCAGGTGAGACTGAGGCTGGTGATTGGACAAGTCATGAACTTGCCTGTACAGAGCCTGCTGCTGCCTAAGGACTGAGGTAAGAACAAGTTAGGATTTTTTTTTGTTTGAAGTTGGAGGTCTATTTTTTTTTTATTTTGCAGTTAGTAGGGCCTTTTTGTATGGTTAAAGGGGGCTTTTTTCTTCTGAAGTTAGGAGGTCTTTATTTTGCAGATGGGGGGCGCCTTTTTTCCTTCATTTTAAATATTGTACTTGTATTTGTTCCCTTTGGGGGAGGTGTTGTTGTTTTTGTTTTTTTGCGGTTTTTGGCCTTGGCCAGGTTTGAACTTACTACCTCTGGTATATGGGGCAGGCACCCTATTCCTTTGAGCCACAGGCACTGCCCCCCATTTTGTTTTTTTACTTCAAAATAAAATATGTGCAATGTGCATAGGAATTTGTTCATGGTTATTTTTTTTAACTATAGTCTGGCCCTCAAACAGTCTGAGGCACAGTGAACTAGCCCCCTGTATAAAAAGTTTGAGGATCCCTGATTTAACTTGTCCAATGGTTCACGTAAAAGCTCCATTCTCAGGCTTTGCCTTTATTTAACCTCATTCATAGCCTTCTCTGTACAAAAGCCTGCTCTGTACAAATACCCTGCAAGATATTTATAAAGACAATAATGGGCAATTGTTTGACATCACAGCTGCCTAAGATAGCATTACAAGTTGAAGTTAACAAAAGGCTAACCAAAAAACATATAAGAAGGAAAAGACAGGAGTAAGATGTCCATAGGAGATTTGAAGAGCTCCAACACATTCTAGGCAATCTAGAAGGTCATGTGAATGTGCCGATCTGTGCATATGTCCAAGAAAGACCTCAAAAAGCCGTAAACTCTCACCTGTAGTTGATCTTGAGACTCTGCACAAGCAGAAAGTGAAGGCTAAGAAGCATAGGTGTAAACTGCCTATACCAACACATGTACACAGCCCCTTAGCAAAGGCTGGGAAATTTAGTATCTCAAAACAATTAAGAGAATTTTGGTTTTATAAATAGCTGACAACTATGCTAATTAAGCAGAGACTTTAGTGGCCACACACATCAAAAAATACAGATTTCATAGAATTACTCCAGGAAAGTTACTAAACACAGTACAGATCAATACCTCTTATGAATATAGAGGAAAAAATCTTTAAAAACTACTAGCATATTGAATCCAACAACATATTAAAAAATTATATGCCACAGCCAAATGAAATTTATTATAAGAATTCAAGGTTACTTAACATACAAAAGTCAACCAATGTAATATGCCATATTAATAAAATATAAGACAAAAATCATGATTATCTCAATAAATGCAGAAATAGCATTTGACAAAATCTAACACTCTTTCATGATAAAAACACTCAAGAAACTGGGAATAGAAGTGATCTTAACCTAAGAAAGGATACCTACAAAACCCTACACCTAATGTCAAACTTAATGATGACAGACCAATTTATTTTTCCCATAAGATCAAGAACTAGATAAGGATGTCCACTCTTCCAATTTCTTTTCAATATCATAATGAAGGTTATAGCCAAGGAATGAGGCAAGAAAAAGAGATAAAATACATACATACAGATTGTGAAGGAAGAAGTAAAACTATATTTACAGAAGACAAGGTCTTACATACAGAAAATTATAAGAAATTGACAACAAAATTATTAGAACTAATAAATGACTTTAGTAATATTGCAAGATACACAATCAATATGTAAAATCATTTGCATTTCTATACACTAACAATGAACAATCCAAAAATGAAATTAAGAAAACAATTCTATTTAGAGCAGTATCAAAAAGAATAAAAAAGAGAGGCCAAACATGGTAGCTCACATCCATAATCTTAGCACTCGAGGAGGCCAAGGTGAGTGGATTGCTTGAGCTCAGGAGTTGGAGACCAACTGAGCAAGAGCAAGACCCCATCTCCACTAAAAATAGAAAAACTAGCTAGCCACGGTGGTGCATGCCTATAGTCCCAGCTATGTGGGAGGCTGAGGCAAGAGGATTGCTTGAGCCCAAGAATTTAAGGTTGCTGTGAGCTATGATGACATCCCAGCACTCTACCCAGGGCAACATAGGTCTCAAAAAAAAAAAAAAAAGGCACAGTGCCTTTAGCACAGTGGTTACGGTGCCAGCCACATGAACCAAGGCTAGTGGGTTTGAACAACAATGACAACTGCAACAAAAAAATAGCCGAGCATTGTGGAAGGTGCCTGTAGTCCCAGCTACTTGGGAGGCTGAGGCAAGAGAATTGCTTAAGCCCAAGAGTTGCAGGTTGCTGTGAGCTGTGATGTCACAGCACTCTACCATGAGTGACATAGTGATACTCTGTGTCAAAAAAAAAAAGGAAAGAAAGAAAGAAAAAAATATATATAAAAAAAATTTAACATTTAACAAAAGAGGTTACAACACAAAAGTGCAACATAAAAAATGCCTTTATATTAATCCAATATTTAAAGCCTTCATATTAATCTGAAATTTTAAAAACCTCATATTAATCCAAACTTTAAAAAATAAAAAGGCAAATGACCTAATTAAAATTGGGGAAAGTTTGAATAGACATTTCTCCAAAGAATGTATACATGGTCAATAAACATACTGTTAGTCATTAGATAAATAAAAATAAAAACCACAATAGATGGTGGTTTCACATTCACTTGAATGGCTATTCAAAAATACAGATAATAAGTGTTGAGAAGGATGGGGAGAAATTGGAACCTTCATATCTTGCTGGTGGAAATGTAAAATGATACAGCCACAGTGGAAAACAGTCTTGCAGTTCATCACAAAGTTGATCACAGAGTTATCATATAACCCAGCAGTCCCACTCCTAATAATATCCCTAAGAGAACAGAAAACACGTCTACACAAAAACTTGTACATGAATGTTTATTGCAGCATTTTTCATAATAGCCAAAAGGTGGAAACACCCTAAATGATGACTGGATAAACAAAATGTGGTATATCCACACAATGGAATATTATTCAGTCATAAATAGAACTAAAGTTCTAATATATGCCATAACATGAATAAACTATTATGCTAACTAAAGAAGCCATAAAAGCCACATGTTATTTGGTTCCATTTATATTGAATTCCAGAGTAAGAAAATGAGAGGAGACAGGTAATAAATTGGTGGCTGTCAGATGCTACAGGAAGAAGGAATGGGGAATGGCTCCTACTGTGGATAAAATTTCCTTTGGGGGGAACAAAATGTTCTGGAATTAGATAATGGTGATGGTTGTACAACTTTGTGAATACACTGAAAACTATTCAATCATACACCTCAAAAGAATGAAGTTTATGGTATGTGAATCACTTCTCAAAAAAACCCAGTTATTAAAAATCTAATAAATAATAGTATAATACCAGAAAAAATAGATGAGGCAAGAATGTTTGCCAGCAACAACCTCTGTTCTAAGGAAAGACTATGGCCTTGTGGGTGAGATCAAGGCAAAAACCCTCAGGCTACTTTTGGCATCCTTTGAACTCAACAATGCAACTTCATGGTACAATAGGGGATTGCAGAAGGCTGGGATTATTTTCCAGAATGCCTCCTAAATCATCCAGCTTCAGTACAATTTATGGGAGCAAATGAGGAAAAAGAGCAAGTGTCCCTTGGCATGCCAACTGACAGTGAAGGGTACAGATGCACATTTATAAACTACTTCAAAAATGATTGAGGAAGTAAGCAGGAAAGTTGGCATGCTTGCTGAAGGGAAGGAAGATGAAGGGAATGATTGCCTCAAGCCCATCTTCATGGATGTGTGACCTGTGCAGTTACACAGGGCTTTATGTTCAGAGAGGTCTTGTGCTCGGTTTAATGCCCAACTCTTGCTGTCTCGACATTCTTAATAATTATATTTTCAAACTGTGTTTTGTAAGTGAAATCTGATGGAAGAATGGAGCATGAGTGTGGGCAGAGAAGATACGGGCAACATGTGTGTTCACTGGTCCTTGTCACTACATTCACATAGAATATTCATGATACCTCATGAGCACAGAATTTCAGTAGAACTAAGGTGCATTAAGAGTTCGGTGACACTAAAAGTGAGTCAAGGTATCGATGCCTCATCTCCAACTAAGTAGAGGCAGTGATAGTCCCTGAGAAGCCATGTTTACCATTTGAACCAGAACTTGCTAAGACAACAATGGTGTTCTAAGAAATGCGAACAATCAAGAGAACTTATTATATCCCATCTTACCCTTTAGTAGCCAACCACTTACTCTGAAAATGATGGCAGGAAAAGAAAAGATAGGACAATCCATAGCTCATCAGTAAGCCAAAGGTGGAGAGCGTTGGTAGAGTGTGTACATATCAAAAAGTAGAATAAAAATATTTGGCTTTGTTTTGGATGGTATTTCCACTGTTCTGGTAAGAATGAAATACATGTATACATGTGGGAGCTACAAAATACTAATTGCATAATTTTGGTGATTTTGTATACAAGTTAAATGCTCTTATAGTTTAACTTTAAAAGTAGCATTGGATAATATAAAAATTAATTATCCAATTCATGCTAATAATTCAAATTTCAATCTTTTCTTCACATAGGACCACATTAAATAGCAAATAAAAGACATCATGACAAGTTGAGAAAGAGAGACCATGGGAGAGAGGATAAAGCTTTATATTTTAGTACCTTTAATGTACTTGGTTCCTAATTTTTCAACAAGGGGCCTCACCTTTTTATTTTGTACCAGGCTCTGCAATTTATGTAACTGGAGATTGACTTCATATCTGCTTTTGTAGTTTTCAAAAAGTCTGCACTTCACAAGCCTATACTTTATGTTGGAGTCATTGTGGGGGTGTGAACTGTGCAAGTAGGTGTGTGTTAGCAGGGATGGAGTGAGGCAAGGAACACACTGGATTGCAGGCGACGGTAGCAAGATCAAGTTAAGAACACACAGAGGGATTTCAGAATAGGAAGTGGTCACTGGAGTCCCTGCAAAGCTCGCTCTCAGCATTAAAGTCACAAAAACGATGTTAAGATATTACCTTCAATTTTTTAAGTCAAATAATGATAGAGGTGGAGGTGGGGGAGGAATTTCCACTTCACCATGGCAGCAAAAGGTTTTCAGAAGCCTAAGTGAAGCAGTTCTCCCTCAGAACTAAATGTACAGAATGTGAAAGACAACTGGAATTGGTTGCAAATGTCATTTGTTGCAAAATATAAAGTAATCTCAAGCTTTTCCCCATGTTTCAACCTTTGGTATTTTTATGAAAAAGAGTTGCTGTTTCCCAGTGACCACACAGTGAATGTTTTCAAACACACCACCTCTCTTATTGCATAAAATAAGTTTGAGATTATTTTATCTCTATTTTTTTCCATCTATTTGAGGAGCTCAAGTATTTAATATATATGTGGTAATACCCTGTAATACGTGTAAAATATTTTAAAGATTTTTTTTTTTGAAGTTTTTGGCCGGGCCTGGGTTTGAACTCGCCACCTCTAGTATATGGGGCCAGCGCCCTACTCCTTGAGCCACAGGTGCTGACCAATATTTTAAAGATTTAAAATTGAGGCCCAGTGGCCAGGCATGGTGGCTCACGCCTGTAATCCTAACACTCTGGGAGGCCAAGGTGGATAGATCACCTGAGCTCACCAGTTTGAGGCCAGCCTGAGCCAGAGCGAGACCTAGTCTCTAAAACTAGCTGGGTGTTGTGGTGGGTGCCTATACTCCCAGCTACTTGGGAGGCTGAGGCAAAAGGATCACTTGAGCCCAAGAGTTTGAGGTTGCTATGAGCTGTGACACTATGGCACGCTACCGAGGGTGACAAAGTGAGACTGTTTTGAAACATAATAAATAAATAAATAAAATTGAAGTCCAGTGAAATTGAGTAATTTGCTCAATGTCACACAAAGGGGTGAAGAAAAACCCAAATCTTTTGCTTTCTGGCATAACGAATGGGAGTGTTCATAATGAATGGGAGTGTTCCCTCACTCTATAAGGACAGTGTAGTTTTCTAATTTGGTTTTAGTTGTGTGGTTTTGTGGGCAGGAAGGGATGATGATTCATTTTATATTCAATTATGTTTATTTTAATAGACTAAGAGCTAGTTCAGATATTGTTAAGGTCAGTTAATTAGCCATCTTAATTTCATTTTCTACATTAATTCTTTTGTGCCATGATATAGTCACAGATTCTAGGGATTATAGACATATCAGACATATCTGGGAGCCATTATTATGCCTATGGCATACATGAAACAAAAATGGAGAAATATACAATTCAACAATAAATTTGAATACTTGAAAATTTGACTCCCAAGAACTGGTAGAAAGCCTAGACAAAGAAATCAGCAAGGATCTATGCCTTGCTGTGACTTATATGTGTACTACTATTCAACAACTTAACCTAATTGATATCTATAAAACACTCCACCAAACAACAACATAAGACACAAATACACATTCTTGCTTTGTACAAGAGCAAGTGGGGTTTATTCTAGGAATTCAAGGTTCAAAACCAAAATTCAATTAATATAACAAATACAAAACAGGTATTTCACAAAATTCAGCAAACTGTCATAGCTAAAGTGCTCAACAAACTTGAAACAAAAGAAAGTTCTCCACCTGAGAGCATCTATAAAAAAAACCTATAGCTACTATCCTATTTCATGGTGAAAGACTGAAGTCTTTCCCCTAAGAGCAGAATGAAGGAAATGATGTCCATGTTACCAATTCTATTCCACATTGCACTAGAGGTCTGGGCAGTGCAATCATGTAAGGAAAAAGAAGTAGAAGGCATTCAACTTCACAAATAATATAATGCTATTTGTAGAATATCCTAGGTAAGTCTCAAAGCGCTGTTAGAACAAGTTTAGCAAAATTTCAGGATACAATACCACTATATGAAAATCAGTTGTGTTGTTATATGTGTAAAGAAGAAACAATCTAAAAGTCATGGCTTAGAATAAGAACTCAATAAATGCTACAACTATTGCAGATATTACCTTTATATAAAGAGATGCCTCCAAGGGCCCTCCTTAAGGGCAGGAACCACTGGCTAATATGCTAAAGTAGTCTGACATGTGTTCTGTACCCAAATGGGGGATTTGTTTTCTGTTAGAACTAAATTTATCAAGGGATAATTTGTATACCATAAAATTCACACATTTTAAGTGTACAACTGAATTATTTTTAGTAAATTTACTGAAATTTACTGTGCAGCTATCATCTTCCAGTTCTAGAATATTTTCAAACAAATCGCCACCTTTAAAAAGATCTAGAAGACTTGATATCTACTCAACAAAGGCATAATAGCAATTACGATCACAGACTTGAAGATAAAGAAAATGTAGTAGTCTCTAATACTCTGTAAAAATATCACTCCAGACTTAGTGGCTTAAAACGACAATAAATTTTGAATACTATCCACAGTTTCTGCTTGTCAAGAATCTGGGGACAGCTTGGTTCAGTGGTTCTAGCTCAAGTTTCTCAGGATGTTGTGCTCAAGATGTTTTTAGCTAGATTGAGCCAGGGGTTCAATCTAGATAAAAACTTGACTAGGGCTGGAGCACCTCCAAGGTGACTGAATCATACACCTAGTAAGTTGGTGCTGGCTGTTGGTGGGAGGCCTTAGTTCCTCTCTACATGGTCATCTATACAAGGCTGTATGTGTACCCTCATGACATGGGTTGCTAGCTTTCTCCAGAGCAAGGCTTTCCAAGAGATCAAGATGGTAGCTGGGTTGTCTTTTATGATCTGAATTCTGAGGTCACACACCATCACTTTGCAATGCCTTTTCAGTATAGAAGAGTCAATACAAGGACTTAAATACCAAGACAGAAGAATTATCACAGTGTTCCTTAGAGGCTGGCTAGCACAGCAAATGTTTAGCTCACTCTAACAGGGCTGATATTGCTGGAATTGTCAAGCATTTAGTCCCACGTTTATAAGAGATAAACACATGACACTCTCCCCAAACCAAAAATACTTATGCTAAAGTCATGAACAACAATCTGTCCCTTTGGGCTATAGTCCTGCTCTGTTTGCTGTCTATGGCAATTTAGGTGAACCCAGATGGTGAATGGGAAGCCAGAATGGCCTTGTGGTGTTTCCCCATCCCCCTTATCCTACTCTTCTGAAATCATATTATGGTACTGTCCCTCCTGTTGACTTCCTATCCTAGACAGAGCTGCTTTACATCTCCTCACATCCCCTACTCCTCATCAAAATGGGCCTGTACTGTGTTTCATTTTCTCAAATCTTTCTTTTCATCTAGAGCTTGGAAAGCTCTATGTCTAGAATACTAATTCAAGGTAGTGGGTTAGAAACTCATTAGGTATATTTGCCTTCTAACTGCCTTTCAAAGCTTCAGCCCCACCAAAAAAAAAAAATCCATGCATATGGGAGTTTTTATCATTTGCAAGCAGAGGGTGGAGAGAAGTCTGTCTCTTCAAATCATATCAAGTTGATACGAATCATGCTTTCATGAATTTATTCATTCAGTTATGCAGCATTTATTGAGTACCTACTATGTACTAGACATTTTCCTAGGTATTATATGAAACTCATCTTGGATACTATGAATAAATGTCCTCAAAACATTTTATAGTTTCTAAAAATGTTCACTGCAGAATGTGAAAAGATCAAACATAGGGCTCCTTTCCTAAGGTTCCAGGGGGAAAAAAGGGACATACAGAGGTATCTTCAAGTACAGCACCCTATGATATGTATATATTACTACTGAAAGGGGAGATAGAGTTTCAGTCATACCTAGGAAAGGCTTGTCAGCCAAATGAAAAATCCAAATTAGTTCCTTTGAGTGCAGCTTTTTAAAAGTACATTTAACATACCACCCCCATGAACACTTCAAAAGGTACATTTCTGAACTCTATGAATATGAAAACATAATTCACATCTAAGAGTTGAGATTCTGCCTAAAATAAGGCAGCTAACAAATGTTGCCTCCCCAATCATGAGATATTATAAATGTTAAAAGCTATCAGAACAGGGCACCACAGTTTTAGAAATCAATCAATTACAATTATGTTACTTTATTCAGAAACTTGATTTTTTTTCCCCCACTGACAAAGAGAAATAGAGGAAGGGATCATATATTTAATAAACAAAAATTCCTGAATGCTCACTCTGTACTATAACTAACTGTATTGGTACTGGGACTACAGAGGTGGACAAAAAAGACAGAGCCTGGCATCATTGACCTTAAAACCCAGCAGGAAGGCACGAATCAAATAAATATTTCAGAAATTTATTCACAAAGGCAATTAGTGCTAAGAAGGAACAGATAGTCCAAAAATAATTTATGCAACCCTACATTTAAGAGGAAAAACATTTTGTGACTAGGACTGTGCTCATATTTTAGCATACAGAGAAGCAGTATAACACATTCATCTTGGAAAGCAAGTTCTGAAGTCTAATATCTCAAGTTCAAATTTCAAGTCCACCATTAAGAAGCTGTAAGACGGCTCGGCGCCTGTGGCTCAGCGGGCTAAGGCACCAGCCACGTACACCTGAGCTGGCGGATTCGAATCCAGCCTGGGCCCGCCAACCAACAATGACGGCTACAACCCAAACAAAAATAGCCGGGCGTTGTGGCGGGCGCCTCTAGTCCCAGCTACTTGGGAAGCGGAGGCAGGAGACTCGCTTGAGCCCAGGAATTGGAGGTTGCTGTGAGCTGTAATGCCACGACACTCTACCCGGGCGACAGCTTGAGGCTCTGTCTCAAGAAAAAAAAAAAAAAGAAGAAGCTGTAAGACCTTGGGTAGTATAAATTCTTTCTCTCAGCCCCAGTTTCTTCATCTGAAAATAAAGCCTACTTTGTGGCGCCCTTGAGATAATTAAGGGAGATGATATATGACAAATTATACTGCTGGGCAGATAAGGAGTATCTGTAATATAATTTTATTAACTATGGATCATTTATGGTAATATTAAAATTACTTTCCATTCCTTGAAGATACACTCTCATTATGAAAGGAGGTTAGGGTTTATGTTTTCTGTATGTGGTTATTCAACCCTAACCACCTCAGCCTCTGGTAACCATGATTCTACTCTTTAATTCTATGAGATCTACTTTTTTACATTCCACATATGAGTGAGAACATGCAGTACTTGTCTTTCTGGCCTGGTTTATTTCACTTAACATAATGTCTTTCAGGTTTTTCCATGTTGTTGCAAATGACAGAATTCCTTCTTTGTGGCTGAATATTATTTTAATGTGCATGTATACTATATTTTCTTTACATATTTATCTGCTGATAGACTCCTAGGTTGATTCCATATCTTGGTTATTATGAAAATGCTGCAAAAAGCATGGGACTGCAGATATCTCTTTGACATACTGATTTCATTTCTTTGGATTTATACTCAGTAGTGGGATTGCTGGATCCTACAGTAGTTCTATTTCTAATTTTTAAGAAATCTCCATACTGTTTTCTATAATTGCTGTACTAATTTACATTCTCACTAACAGTGTGCAAGGGTTTCCTTTTCTCCACATCCTCCTCAACGGTTGTTATCTTTGGTCGTTTTCATAACAGCTATTCTAACACGTGTGAAGTGATATCTCATTGTGGCTTTGATTTGCATTTCCCTTTTGATTAGTGATGCTAAGAATTTCTTTCATGTATCTGCTGACCATTTGTATGCCTTCTTTTGAGAAATGTCTAGTTAGGTCTTTTGCTCCTTTTTGTTGTTGTTGAGTTGATTGTTTTCTTGCTATTTAGTTAGTTTCTTATATGTTTTGGTTGTTAACCCCTTATCAATACATAGTTTGCAAATATCCACGCTATTCTTTAGGTTATCTCTTTACTCTGTTGTTTGTTTCTTTTGCTGTATAGAAGCTTTTTAGCATGATATAATCTCATTTATCTATTTTTGCTTTTGTTGCCTTTGTTCTTGAGGTCATATCCAAAAAATTATTTCCTGGGCAAAGGTCTTAGAGATTTTCCCTTATGTTTTCTCCCAATAGTTGCATAGTTACAGGTCTTAAATTTAAATCTTCAATCTTAATTTTGAGTGAATTTTCATATATGGTGAGAGATAAAGGTCTAATTTCATTCTTCTACATGTGGATATCTAGTATTCCTAACACCATTTGTTGGGAGACTATCCTTTCCAATTGTGTAGTCTGGGCACCTTTGTAAAAAGTCAATTTGCCCACTCACAAAAGTTAATTCATTTGGGTAACAGACTTAAACCTAAGACATGAAATTATAATAATTCTAGAAGAAAATATTGTAAAAGCTCTTATAGATATCAGCCAAGGAAAAGAATTTATGAAGAAGACCCCAATGGCAATCATAGCAGCAACAAACATTAATAAATGGGACCTGATTAAATTAAAAGCTTCTGAACAGCTGAGGAAACAATAGAGTGAATAGACAATCTACAAAATGGGAGAAAATATTTGGGGTTTTGGAGGGGTTTTTTGTTTTTTGTTTTTTTTTTTTTTTGAGACAGAGTCTCACTATGTCGCCTTGGGTGGAGTACTGTGGCATCACAGCTCACAGCAACCTCAAATTCTTGGGTTTAAGCAATTCTCTTGTCTCAGTCTCCCAAGTAGCTGAGACCCCAAGCACCCACCACAATACCTGGCTATTGATTTTGTTGTTGTAGTTGTCATTGTTGTTTAGCTGACCCAGGCTGAGTTCGAACCTGCCACCCTCAGTATATGTGGCTGATGCTATAACCACTGTGCTACAGGTACTGAGCTAAGGAG
This sequence comes from Arctocebus calabarensis, assembly GCA_963573935.1. Classification (NCBI taxonomy): domain Eukaryota; kingdom Metazoa; phylum Chordata; class Mammalia; order Primates; family Lorisidae; genus Arctocebus; species Arctocebus calabarensis. The sequence goes on from CAUYON010202520.1 coordinate 18,206, forward strand.
AAAATATTTGCATGCTATATATCCAACAAAGGGCTAATAACCAGATTCTATAATAACTCAAACAAATCAGCAAGAAAAAATTAAACAATCCCATAAAAAGTGGGCAAAAGACATGAACAGAAACTTTTCAAGACAATAAAATAATGGCCAAAAAACATTTCTGATGATCAGGGAAATGCAAACCACAATAAGATTATCACTTAACTCCAGTGAGAATGGCTCTTGTCAAAAGTTCCCAAGCAACAGATGCTGGTGTGAATACGAAGAGAAAGGAACACTTATACACTGTTGGTGGGACTGCAAACTAGTCCAATCTCTATGGAACGTTGTATGGAGATACCTCAAAGAACCAAAAGTAGACCTACCATTTGATCCAGCAATTCTACCATTGGGTATTTACCCATAGGGGAAAAGAAAAATGTCACTTTGTCAAAAAGACATGTGAATCTGAATGTTTATTGTAGCACAATTCACAATTGCAAAGACATGGAATCAACCCAAGTGCCCATCATTACATGAGTGGATTAATAAAATGTGGTATATGTAAACTATGGAGTACCTCTCATTGATAAAAATATATATATAACCAAACATTTGGTCATGTAACCAAAATATTTATATTCCCATAATATTCTGAAATTTAAAAATGAGTATTAAAACAAAAACAAACTAAAAATATCATTAGCTATAAATACATGGATTTATTTCTAGGTTCCCTGTTCTGTTCCTTTGGTCTATGTTTTTGTTTTTGTGCTAGTACCATGCTATTTTGGTTACCATAGGAATGCAGTATATTTTGAAGTCAAGTAGTGTGATGCCCACAGCTTTGTTCTTTTTGCTTAAAATTGCTTTGGCTATTTGGGGTCTTTTGTGATGCCATACAAATTTTAGGATTGTTTCTGTCGGTGCCTGTGGCTCAACAGGCTAAGGCATCAGCCACGTACACCTGAGCTGGCGGGTTCGAATCCAGCCCCGGCTCGCCAAACAACAATGACGGCTGCAACCAAAAAATGGCCGGGTGTTGTGGCGGGCGCCTGTAGTCCCAGCTACTTGGGAGGCGGAGGCCGGAGACTCACTTGAGACCACGACTTGGAGGTTGCTGTGAGCTGTGATGCCATAGCACTCTACCCAGGGTGACAGCTTGAGGCTCTGTCTCAAAAAAAAAGGATTGTTTCTGTGAAAAATGTCACTGAAATTTTTATGGGGATTGTGTTCAATCTGTAGATTGATTTGGGACATTTTAACAATTTTAATTCTTCCAATCCATGAATACATGATATCTTTCCATTTATGTGTGTTTTCTTCAGTTTTTTCATCAATGTTTTATAGATTTCAGTGTAGAGATCTTTCACCTCCTTGATTAAATTTACTCCTAAGGATTTTAATTTTTGTAGCCATTGTAAATGGAATTTTTTTATTTCTTTTTCAGATAGTTTGTTATTAGTCTATAAAACTTCTGTGATTTTTGCATGTTGATTTTGTATTTTACAACTTACTATTAATACATTCATTTATTAGTTCTATGAGTTTATAGGTGGAGTCTTCTTAGTTTTTTATATATAAGATCACACCACCTAGAAAGAGGGACAATTTAAATTCTTTCTTTCTAATTTGGATGTCTTTTGTTTCTTTCTCTTGCCTAATTTATCTCGCCTTGGACTTCCAGTACTATGTAGAATATAAGAGATGAGAGTGGGCATCTTTCTCTTGTTCCAGACCTTAGAGAAAAAACCTTCAACTTTTCCCCATTGTGTATGATGTTAGCTGTGGGTACCCGGCCATTTGGGTACCCGACCTTGTGTTGGGTACACTCCTTCTATATCTAATCTGTTCAGGATTTTTCTCTTGAAGAGATGTTGAATTTTGTTAAATGCTTTTTCTACATCTATTGAAATGACCAGATAGTTTGTGTCCTTCATTCTGTTAATGTGATGTATCACACTTACTGATTTACATACATTGAGTCATCCTTGCATCTCAGGGATACATCTCATTTGATCATGGTAGATGATGGTGTTATATGTGTTATTGAATTTGGTTTACTAGTATTTTGTTAGGGATTTTAAAATCTCCATTCATCGGGGATATAGGCTTATAGTTTTCTGTTTTTTGCTGTGTCCTCGTCTGGTTTTAATAACAGGAAAATGCTGATCTTGTAAAAATTAGTGTGAAAGTATTCCTTCTTCTTCAATTTTTTGTATAAGCTTGGAAGTATTTGTGTTAGTTCTTTAAATGTTTAGTAGAAACAGCAGTTAAGCCATCCAGTCCTGGGCTTGTCATTTATGGGAGACTTCATTACTGATTCAATCTCCTTACTCATTACTAGTCTGTTCAGATTTTGTATTTCTTCATAATTCAGTCTTGATAGGTTGTGTGTGGTACAGGAAGTTATCCATTTCTTTATAGGTTATACAATTTGTTGGCATATAATTGTTCATAATAGTCTTTCACAGTCCTTTGTATTTCTGTGGTATCAGTTATAACGTCTTTTTTTTTACTTTATTTGAATCTTCTCTCTATTTTTTTCTTGGTTAATCTAGCTAAAGATTTGTAGGTTTTTTTTTATCTTTTTAAAAGACCAACTCTTTATTTTGATGATCTTTTCTATTATTATTTTAGTTTTTATTCCATTTATTTCTGCTCTGATGTTTATTATTTCCTTTATTGTACTAATTTTACTCTTAGTTTGTGCTTGCTTTTCTAGTTCCTTAGAGTGAAAAGTTAAGTTATTGATTTCAGATCTTCCTTCTTTTTCTAATTAGTTTAATTGTTTATTACTATAAACTTCTCTCTGAGAACTGCTTTTGCTGTATCCCATAGGTTTGGGTTTGTTATATTTCCTTTTTCACCTGTCCTAAGGAATTTTTTAACTTCCCTTTTAATTTCCTCATTGACCCATCAGTTGTTCAGGAGTATGTTGTTTAATTTCCAAGTATTTGTGAGTTTGCTGAAGTTCCTCCTTTTAACTGATTTTTACTTTTATATCATTGTTGTCAAAAAAAGATACTGAGGCTCAGCGCCTGTGGCTCAACGGGCTAGGGCGCCAGCCACATACACCTGAGCTGGCGGGTTCGAATCCACTCTGGGCTCGCAGAACAACAATGATGGCTGCAACCAAGGGATGGCCAGGCGTTGTGGCGGGCGCCTGTAGTCCCAGCTACTTGGGAGGCAGAGGCAGGAGACTCGCTTGAGCCTAGGAATTGGAGGTTGCTGTGAGCTGTGATGCCACAGCAGTCTATCCAGGGTGAAAGCTTGAGGCTCTGTCTCAAAAAAAA
>CAUYON010202526.1:0-13111 GCA_963573935.1 Arctocebus calabarensis
CCAAACAACAATGACGGCTGCAACCAAAAAATAGCCGGGCATTGTGGTGGGCGCCTGTAGTCCCAGCTACTTGGGAGGTAGAGGCAGGAGACTCACTCGAGCCCAGAAATTGGAGGTTGCTGTGAGCTGTAATGCCACAAAACTCTATCCAGGGTGACAGCTTGAGGCTCTGTCTCAAAAAAAAAAAAATTCCTTAAGTAATAAATGAATGCACTATCACTTCTAAAAATAAAAATATTAAAAAGAAAGCTGATGTTGCCTCTTACTTCCACTTGCTATCTCAACTCCCTTTTCCTGTCTTCAGAGCTGGCCACTGGTATGAATTAGGAGTGAATCTTTGCCCAGACAGGAATTCAATGGTGTGATCATAGCTCACTATAATTTCTAACTCCTGGACTCAAGCTATCCTGCCTCACCTTCCCAAGTTGCTGGGACTACAGATGTGTATCACCAAGCCCAGCTAATTTTTCTTATTGTTTTGTACAGGCAGGGTCTCATCATGTTGCCTAGGCTGGTTTTGAACTCCTGGCCTCAAGGGATCCCCCTGCCATAACCTCTCAAAGTACTGAAATTACAGCACTGAGGCTGTTCCTTTCCTTTTTAAAAAATGCACATATATGTGTTTGAAAATAATCATAGAAAAAACAGTTCTGTTTGATGTGTTGCAAAAGATTATATTATATCGTATGCACTATTCTGCTTTTCCTCAATATATTTTGAGCTTTATTCATAAGGGGCATATGTGGATCTAGTTCATTCATTTTGGGATATATATGTATAATGACCTGTTATGGATATACAGTAAATAGACCCCACTTTATTCATTGCCTGTTGACAGCCCTTGAGCACTTTTCAATGGTTTGTTACTAGATACAGTCGTGAAATGGGTGGCCTTCCTGAGTACATGGGCAAATAAATATCTTTCTAGGGTAGAGACTGAGTACTCAATAGGAATAGATAAATAGAATCCACTTCCACACAATCTCTGATGGTCTGATTTTATTTTTTCCCTGCATTTTTACAGATAGAAAGACTGAGGACTGGAATTGGGGTTAGGTTCAGGGCCAACACTAGACCCTAGGTCACTTTGTTTCTTGGGGCACAATCTTTGCACCAGACCCTATTGTCCGTGTCCCTTCTCCCTAGAAAATTAAGGAAAGACCACAGTGTAAGGAGGATGGGTGGAGAGGGAATGGCCAAGACTCTCCAACATGATGATTATACCACGAATGGAAATGATTGCAAATCCTCCCAGAAAATGGCTTCGCTCTGCTCCACAGATCCACTCGCCCACCCTACCTGCGGCTGGCACGGCTCCACAGAGCGTCGTGATTGGCTCTTCCTCGACCGAGACGAGGGTGGGGACCGAAATGGCGTCTCTAGCCGCCGATTTTCCAGGGCAGCGTTTTTTGTGACAGTGGGTGGGGAGGCCAGGACTCACCGCCCGGAGGAAGAGTGCAGCCCTCAAGGGCGGTCCTGCATGCGGGCGGAGGTGCGAACCCGACCGCAGCACCCAGCGCTCAGCTCCGGCCGTCCTGGGGCGGCTGGGGGCCTCTGGCTGCAGGGGGCGGAGGAACTGGATGGAGTGAGAATGGAGGGAGCGCCTCGCACTCCCGAGCTCCGATCAGGCCGAGGCCACCCGCGGCAGGGCTGGGGTCCAACGCGCGAGACGCAGACTAAACTTCTCGGGCTCCCCCAAGGTGCGTCGTGAGCTTGGGAGAGAGCCCACTCTCCAGCCTTTGTCCCCATAGGGGCCAACCTTGGTCTGGGGGTTTGTCCCTAGGAACAGGTGGCTCTTTTTTTTTTGGCAGTTTTTGGCCAGGCTGGGTTTGAACCCGCCACCTCCTGTATATGGAGGCCGGCGCCCTACTCACTGGGTCACAGGCGCCGCCCGGAACAGGTGGCTCTTTATGGCTGGAAAGACCAGTGGGAGAATTTGAGGCAAAGAACAAAGCCGGCGGCACCGCCCAGTTTGCAGTTCGAAGCCTCAAGGCGCCCTTCCTCGCACCTTTAGGACGCTTGGAGAGCTGGCGTTTTGGTTTTTCTCCTTAACAAACAATTCTCAGCTCCCACCTTCTGAGCCCTTGGTGTGTGCCAAGCACTTTACCGAGTGTCTTATCTCACTTCCCCCTCTTGACAACACAGACTCAGGGAGGATAAGTCATTTGCGAAAGTCACACATACCTACGGTGGCAAACGGGGGACTAGGCAATCCCCCCCGGATCCTGGGTTTTTAACGTTTTTATTAGAAAGGTTTTTAAAATCAGCTATTTGTTCACTATTGCTAATATTTCAGATCCTTTTGAAAAATGACTATTAGGAACAAACAGGGTGCGCTGGCGTTTTTTACTCCTCAGGCACATCAGTGGGAGGAGGGAGCCGTGTGAGTGGGAAAGTAGAAACAGGTTAACACTTTTCTGGAAAGCATTTTAGTGAGAGCTTTAGAAACTATCCTGATCTGCTTCTTTAAATGCATCCTTAGAGAAAAGAAGAAAAAGCTGTCCTGTCTCCACCGCGGAAGGCTTCTGTGGTTGTCTATCAACATATGAAGTGCCCACGGACTGGGACCCAGCAATTCCATTTATACAGGGGTCCATTCCCCAGATGGGTGCACCAGCGCCTGGGCAAAAGGGTATATGCCTAAGGACGTGTGTTACTACTCTGTCCCAATTGCAAAAGAAGGAAAACCACCTGACAGTGAATCCGTGAAATTGATTAATTTACTATGGCACCCCCCCCATTTAAAGAAATTCTATGCAGCATTGTTAGAAAATGAGGCAGTTCTCTTTTTTATATACAGAGAACAATTATCAGGCAAAATTAAGTGAAAAGAGAAAAATGCAAAAGTATGTATCTGATGTGCTATTATTTTCATATGAAAAAAGGAACAGATATAAAAACATATATTTTTTTCTCCGTAAGGAACACAGCCTTGAAGAAAACAGTTTATCACGTTGCCTTTAAGGAGGAAAACCGTTGCTGAAGGACCAAATGGAAGAAAAATATTCTTTTCATTGCGTAACTTGTAGTATCTTTGGCAATTGTACTATGGTTACATAATAGTAATTAAAAATTAAGCTTAAAAAAGTAGATTCACCAAATTCCCTGCCATTAGACTCCTTTTGGGAATCGATCTTAAGGAAATTATTGGATTTTGGATAAAGATGTATGCAAAAAGATTCACCGAAGCGTTATCATAATGGGAAAAAAAGGTAGGCAACTTAAAAGCCCAACAATGGAGGAACAACTAAGAAAATTATGGTGTGTACATGTAATAGCCATCATAATAAGGATGTTTACCAACGTATTTTGGTGGCAAGAGAAAATGCTGTGAGTGACTTCCCCCCCTATAGCTTTCTATACTTTTCATTTTTTTGTTGTTGTTTTTGCAACAGGCATCTAGAGCTAAGATACTTTTCTTTTTCAAAAATATTAAAAGAAATATGCATAGGATTTAGAAAAGTTAAAGATATGCAGACCTGTTAACCTAAGAATTTTACTTCTAGAAATAAACCCTGCATAAATAGCTGTACAAGTGTTCAAAACTTCATTAACAATGAATAATTGTAAACAGCCACAACTCAAGCGTGCATTAGAGGAGATTACTTAAATAAGCTACAGAATACCCTCAGTGTAGAATATTAAGCAGGAGTTATGTAGCATGGGGAAGGTCTACCGCTGTGGAAAAATCTAAGAATTATTATGGTGGGAAAAGCAACTTGCAGAGCAATAAGAATGTTGCAATTGTATTTATGCCAAAGAAAGAAAACCCGAAACTCTGTATTTGTGTTTATACATAAATGCATGAGGGACATTAAACTGTTAACAAGAGCTATCTGGTGAAGAGGGTAGATGAGAAGGAGACTTTTGCTTTTTTGCTCCATTGATCTGTGGTGTTTGCATCTTTTATAAAAATGTATCTTCGTACCATTTGTTAATTTTAAAATAATAATATGGGGGGATGTGTAAGGATGGAGAAAGATTTGAAAAGATACACTACAAAATTATCAGTGGTTTCTACAGATTGGGGGCTAGAAGGGATGGGTTATTTTCTCAATTTTAAAATATTCTTTGGGGCTTGGCGCCTGTGGCTCAATGGGTTAAGGCGCCAGCCACGTACACATGAGCTGGCGGGTTCAAATCCAGCCCTGGCCCGCCAAACAACAATGACGGCTGCAACCAAAAAATGGCCAGGCGTTGTGGCAGGTGCCTGTAGTCCAGGAGTTGGAGGTTGCTGTGAGCAGTGGTGCCACAGCACTCTATCCAGGGTGACAGCTTGAGGCTCTGTCTCAAAAAAAAATATTTTTTTCTTTGGCATTGACTCTTTTCTTTAATAATGCCCACACGTGAACTACCAGGCTGGTCGGTCGGTAGTAGCCTCTGCTTTTCTCCCATGTTCCTTCTCCTCTCCCTCTACACTAGGTCTCTGTTCTCTTATGTAAGGACTGTGCTCACATCCAAAGCCCAGGAACTCAAAGCCGTAGATAATACCAGCCTCATTTCTTCTTTTTCCAAAGAGGATGAAACCGAGATGCTGAGACACAACCTCTTGGCAGCTCTGTTGAGAAAGTGGACTCAGGTGACCTGGATCCCAGGCCCCTCCTCTCCCACCTTCAATTTCCAGAGATAACCTCTGGAAGGGGAGAGGGGAGGACTGTTTCCACCAGGCTAGGGAGGTCAAGGCTTGGAGGGCGGCCAGGCAGGCAGCATTGCCGGTGAAGCCACAAATTAATGATATCAGTGTAGCATCAAATGAGAGAACAATAAAGCCCATCATTTGCCAGTTCCCTCTGGGCTCAGCTTCAAGCTCCCATCCTAGACAATGGCTGGTCACAAACCTACTCAGCCTCTGCCAGATTTTCCAGAGAAACGGCAACAGAGCAGAGGCCAAATTGGCCTCCGGTGGCCAACACGCTGGGATTCACCTCTAATGACTTAGCCCCACTTAGGAGTCAGCTTGGGAATGCTCCCAGGGCCCAGGAGCTCAGCTCTGGGAGAGCTGTTTGCTCTAAAAGCTGAGCACTCAGCTGTAGTGGGGAGGGCACTGGCAGGGAAGCAGGAAATCCAGGCTTCAGGATCCTACACTGCTGCATCTTGTTTTGTGACCCTGGCAAGAGTCTAGGAGTGGGGGGCAGATGGGGCCTTTAGTATCTTGGGGAGAACGTGAAGTGTCAAGCTCCCTCCCCCACCATTGCTGTTTCAGAATCCTAGTTGTGGAGGAAGCTGCTGGTTCTTCTTCCCCAGCAGCTGCTGCCTGTCTGTCTCCATGGCAACCAGGCCAAAAGACTAATTTGCCAGGGTCCAGGCTCTGCAGCTTACCTTGTAGCTGCATTTTCAACTTGTCTTTTTGGAAGCCATGCCATTGCCACTCTCAAGGGCTTCTGACAGCATCCCCCAACCACTGCACAGGAGCAGCAGGTCCTGGGCCAGCAGAGAAACACTCCATTTGTCCTTTATAAACCTCATGCACTTGGGAAGAGAAAAGACAAACAGCTTCATACCCAACAGTCTCTTACTCACTGCTGGTGTGTGCTTCAAAGATCCCTGGCCCTTTCCCTAGCTGCTCTGGGCTGCTAAACAGGGATTTGCAAGAGCAGATGGTTTAGGGAACAGAGCACATGCAATGAGGTCCCCACTCTTACCCCTTCTCTCAGGCTCCTTCCTGCTCTTTGCTGGCCTATGGCTGGGTCCTGCTGCCACCTGTCTGGTACTAACAAGACTGAAACACAAAAATCTTAGCTGGGCATGGTGGTGCACACCTATAGTCCCAGCTATTTGGGAGGCTGAGGCAGGAAGATCACCTGAAGTGTAGTGTGCCCTGAGGGCACTTAAAAAATAGCCACTGTCCCCTAGCCTGGTCCACATAGTGAGACATCTCTCAAAAAAATGTCTTGACAATCACTTTCGCAGCAGCTCCCTGGAGTCAGGCAGAGGCTTAGAGCATTATAGATTTTTCCTTTGAACCTAGTATAATTTGCTTAACTGTATTGACTGTCCCCAGGGCCACTGTAAATCAGACAGCTATCTTTTTCTATTTGCACTCTGGTTGTAACCTTCCCAGAGGACAGGGATTACACGACCTGGCCATTCTCAGGGTATGATCTACTGCTTGGTACACAGTAGATGGGTTCTGCGAACACTTCAGTAGCACAGGAGAACCTTTATATACCAACTAAAAAAATCTGACGTGATCAGGCGCAGTGGCTCATGCCAGTAATCCTTGCACTCTGGCACTCTGGGAGGCTGAGGTGGGTGGATTGCTTGAGCTCAGGGATTTGACACCAGCGTGAGCAAGAACAAGACCACGTCTCTGCTAAAAATAGAGCCGGAGGCTCAGTGCCTATAGCTCAAGTGGCTGAAGCACCAGCCGCATATACCGGAGCTGGCAGGTTCGAATCCAGCCACAGCCCGCCAAACAATAATGACAACTATAACCAAAAATAGCCGGGTGGGCAATGCCTGTGGCTCAAAGAGTAGGACACTGGCCCCATATACTGAGGGTGGTGGTTCAAACTCGGCCCCAGCCAAACTGCAGCAAAAAAATAGCCGGGCATTGTGGCGGGTGCCTGTAGTCCCAGCTACTTGAGAGGCTGAAGCAAGAGTATCACTTAAGCCCAAGAGTTTGAGGTTGCCGTGAGCAGTGCCGTCGACAGCACTCTAGCCAGGGCGATAGCTTGAGGCTCTGTCTCCAAGAAAAAAAAAAAATAGAGTCGGGCATGATAGCACATGCCTGTAGTCCCAGCTACTTGGGAGGTTGAGGCAAGAGGATTGCTTGAACCCAAGAGTGTTAGATTGCTGTGAGCTGCAATGATATCACTGCATTCTACCCAGGGCAACAGAGTGAGACTCCATGTAAAAAAAAAAAAATCTGACTGTAGTCAGAAGACCTGGTTCTAGGCCTGCCCCTGCGACTAACTTGCTGAGCAACTTTGAGCAAGTTTATGTCCTTTCCTGGTCCTATGCTCTCCCTCTCTGCACAGTGAGTAAATTGGACTGTGATCTCTAAAGGTTTCTCCTCAGCTCCAAGTCTCTTTCTTTTTTTTTTTTTTTTTGAGACAGAGCCTCAAGCTGTCACCCTAGTGACAAAGTGATAAAGTGCTGTGGCAGCACAGCTCATAGCAACCTCCAACTCCTGGGCTCAAGCAAGTCTCCTGCCTCCACCTCCCAAGTAGCTAGGACTACAGGCGCCCACCACAACACTTGGCCATTTTTTGGTTGCAGCCATCATTGTTGTTTGGCGGGCTCGGGCTGGATTTGAACCTGCCAGCTCAGGTGTACGTGGCTGGCGCCTTAGCCAGTTGAGCCACAGGCGCCGAGCCTCCAAATCTCTTTCCAAGGGAGAAATCCAGAAAACTCTTCATACAGGAAACCACATGAAGACCAGGAGTTCTCTCTGCTTATGGTTGTGGTTAAAACCCATCCTGCTTGGACCTGGGACACATGGCCTGGTATGCTGGACCTGATGGAAACCAAGTCCTTGGCTGAAGTCCTGCTGATGGGGAAAGTTACACCAGCCAGCAGCAACCCAACATGGCTGAACCCTCCTGCCCTCAGGAACTACCACCAGCCAACATCAAGGCCTTACAGAGAAGGTGCAACAGTACTGCACTGCCTTGGAAGTCGGGGGTCCTAGAGCATGAACTGCCAACTGCTGAGATGTTTCCTAAAAACCTCTCTTCCTGTGGAGCCTCACAACAAAGCTCTATCACTCAATTTCATTGCAACCCAGAGAGGCACACAAGTACACGCAGATGTACGCACCTAAATATGTCCCCCAAAGAACTCCAGGGTGACTTGTAGGCTCCATTCTTGCAATAAGAAACAGCCATAGGGCGGCACCTGTGGCTCAAAGGAGAAGGGTGCTGGCCCCATATGCTGGAGGTTGTGGGTTCAAACCCAGCCCTGGCCAAAAACTGCAAAAGAAACAGCCATAAAACTTCCCTTAAGGGCGGCACCTGTGGCTCAATGAGTAGGGCGCCAGCCCCATATGCCGGAGGTGGCGGGTTCAAACCCAGCCTGACCAAAAACTGCAAAAAAAAAAACTTCCCTCAAATAGCCTGTGCTCCAGCTATGCTGAGGTACCCACAAACCCTCCTGGGCTTTTGTGCACAATGTTGGCTCCGCCCCCCACACACATCCTCCTGTGTGCAGCTTCTTTGGTTCCAGCTGTTGCTCACTGGCACCCCTCCCCCATTGCACAGAGTCTCTGGACACCTCAGTGAAGATCTTTCCAAAGGTGGTCATTTCCTGAAAAGGCCTTATGCCCACGTGGCTTAATTATTTGTTTGAATCTGTCGCTCCTTCCTTTGGACTCTTCTAAACCCGGAGATTTCCTTGGGTGCCCAGAACCTAATACAGTGTCTGACCTAACATTTTTCTACCATCTTGCAATTGAATGAAAGAAATGAAAGAAAGAAACAAGCTGAGGCCCACCAGCTCTCATGTTTATGCCCGGCTGTGCAAAATCATGCCTTGCCTTTGTAGCATCAATAGTCTCAAATTGTTCCTGAGATTGCTTGTTTGATTTGATATTCATCATACCCAAGAGGTACGGAAAGGCATATGATTCCCCACAGGAGACAAGAACCCCAAGACGCTGAGAGGCACAGTGGCTCAAGGTCGCAGGAGAGATGGCAGTAAGATTGGTGGAAACTCCAACCTCCAGACTGGAGACTGCCTTCCTCCAGTATGAAAAGGAAGGGTGCTTGCTTGCCAGGGATCTTTGGTCCTTTGGGGAAACCTTTCTTAGGAAGCCCAAATCCACAGCTACAAGGAAGGAAGGAAGCATCTAGACCAGTGGAAGCTCAGCAGAGCTGGGCTCTCATCTTAGGATTTCCACGTATTAGCTCTTTGACCTTGGATATGTTGTTTACTTTCTCTGATCCTCACTTTCCTGAGAAGTGACTTGCACTTGCTCCACAGGGCTTTATGGCATCCGTGAAGATCCAGGGCCAGAGAGAATTTATACCCTGTGAAGTGCCATAGGCTTATGAGGAGAAAGACAAAATGGTACGACATACACAAAGCAGGATGGACTAAGACTCAAGCCTAAACCTTCTCCAGGGCACGCCCTAGAGTGACCTCTGTGGGCAGAGGCCTCTGGCACAGAGACAGGACTACAGCCCTCGTCACATCTTTCCCACCTCTCTTGCCACTGCCCTTTTTCCAACAGAGCAACAGGACAGAGTGGAGAGTTAAATTTCAACCTCAACTTGCAAGAAGGCAAGAATTTCCTGAATTCCTTGACCTTATAACAATGATCTGCTTACCGGTAGCTTGTAACCCAACAGCCTCTGACCAGCATCCCCTTCCCAAATTACCCTTTGGCCATTTCACTACTTAGTTTTCCCCTCCCAATAAGGTGGGTGAGGGGCCCACAACCTCTACTCCCTACCCTTGCCAGATTTCACGAGGTTAGGGAACAGACTGGGGCTGGCACATGCAGGGCCCTCACAATTACTTTTATGGAAGTCCCAGAAAAGTCACACTGGCCTCTTCAGTTACTTATCATCACATCTTTTAAGGCCTTTTTATACCTACTCCCTGGAAAAGGCCAGTTAGTATACTGCTATTATTATTTTTTTAATATTCTCATTACTTAAGATCATGGGTTCAGTCTCTGTTCTTACACAATTAACTTCATCCAGAGGTAGAAAGATTTATTCCAAAGCTATAGACAGAAAACACCCCTTCTAGCCAGCCCCATTCCCAAAGTACCATGTGGTAAATGTTTACTTGCCTATCCTATTCCATAAGTCAAAAAACTCCTTGAAGGCAAGGAACCAGCCTTATTCATATGAGCATCTCTGGTGATTGGCATAGTGCTTGGTATACTATAGGTGTTTAATAATTCGAAGTATTACTTATTGCATGCTGTGCTAGGCATTTTTTATATATCATCTCATTTTATCTTCATGTTAATTCTGCAAAGTAGAGATATTATTATTCCCATTTCATGGATGAAGAAACTGAGGCTCAGAAAAGCAAAGTAACTTGTCCAGGGTAAAATGGCTAGTAAAGAGCAGAATCAGGATTGGATAGAGGCTGACTTGCTTCAGAATCTGTTTTCTCGCCATTTCCTATAGTTGGCTCAATGCCATCCACCTCCATTGCTGGAAACCAGAGTCCTTTGCTTCATGGTGCCACATCTGAATGGCTTGTTGAGAGGCAGAGGCCGGTTCTGATTCTCTTCCCTGTATTCCCAGCTCTCTCTGGGGCTCTCACCCTTTCTGCTTTCCCAACAGTAGATTAGGGCATTTATACTTTTTTCCTCGTTCTTTTCCTTGTGCCTGACGCCTGTGACAGTGGGTGGCAAGGATTTTTTTTTTATCACAAGTGCACTGGGGCTAACTCAAGAGGAAGAAGTCATAATGATTAAAATGATGAAGCAGTTTGAGGGACATCTCGGGTTCCAGCCTGCCCTCGGGGGAGCCTTGCATCCCAATCCGGACTGTGCCATGGGCTCCCTCTCCGATGGGACTCATTCGACTGTCTGCAAGATGATGATAATGCTGGCCTTTCTCATGGGAGGAGGGAAAGAGGAGGGAGAAGGGAAGGCTTGGGCAGGACTAGAGATGAGAAGCACGAGTTTCAAGCAGGTTGTATAGGATGACATCATTCGTTTTGGGACTCAAAGGTCTCTCTCTCTTTTTTTTTTTTTTTTGAAGCAGCATTTCACTTTGTCACCCTTGGGTACAGTGCTATGGTGTCATAGTTCACAGCAACCTCAAACTCTGGGCTTACATGATTCTCTTGTCTCAGCCCTAAGTAGCTGGGACTACAGGTGCCCAACACAATGCCTGGGTATTTTTAGAGATGGGTCTCACTTTGGCTCAGGCTGGTCTCCAACCTGTGAGCTCAGGCAATCCACCCACCTTGGCCTCCCAAGTGCTGCGATTAAAGAAGAGTCTGTTTTAATTCATGTTTATGAAATTGTTTCGGAGTGCCTTAAATTCCCCATTTTGCTAATTTCCTACTTCCTGTAAAGAGTCAAAAAAGGGGAGACTAAGTCCAGAGGCTGCTTAGACTGTAGCCTTTCTTTGCAAAGAGACGCAGAAGACTCCCTGCCCCTCACTGAGCAATGAGGGTGGTGAAAACAAAAGGGGAAATTGTAATGACAGCCTGGAAGTAGGCTTCGGCTAACTCCATGAACAGAGAATTTTCTGGTGGGAAACAAACAACAGGTCATGGGAAGGAAAGCTCACTGGGAGGTAGGGAGGGGTCCTTTGTCACCTGACTATTCCTTTAGGTGTAGGCCTGGATTGCTATGGGACACACTGTCATCTGAGGATGCGTGGGCTTAGCAAAGATAAAAACAGTATTTAGGAGAAGAGAGAAAAATGTATTCAACTCCCAGTTCGGTTATGATTTAGACGCAGCCGTGGGCAGAATGGCAATGAGGTCCTTATTTTAAGCAAGTGGTGGAGAGATGAAAATAGATCAAACGTATTGAATCAAGCCAGGTTTTTGCAATCAGTGAATTGAATTTAAGACCACTCCTTTATCAGGCAAGGAGAAGAGAGAAAAAGGAGATGTATTTCTTAAAAACAAAAACCATCTGTTTTCTGAGAGGAGTGTTCACCTTGCTACAGAGTGAATTTCATCTAAACCATCACTAGAGAAGTTTAGGCTTCATCCTGGGGCTGGATTTAGGAAGAGACTCCAGTTCCTTCCTTGGGTCCCTCCAAAAATAAGGGAACTCTAGGGGGCAGCGCCTGTGGCTCAAAGGAGTAGGGCACTAGCCCCATATGCTGGAGATGGCGGGTTCAAACCCAGCCCTGGCCAAACACCTATAAAAAAAAAAAAGGGGGTGGGGGGGGAACTCTGGACTGTATGGACCTTCAAGGTCATCTAGTGATGACCATGGTTCCCATCTATGAACTTGGTGCCAGATACTTTATAAATGCCTTTTATGTACATTCTGCCAATGGGGTTACTAGAGCAGCTCAAGTTAAGGGTCTAACCCAAGGCCAGGAATTGAATTTAGGCCTGTTTGACTCTAAAACCCAAGTTTTTTTGGCTTAGTGCCCACAGCACAGTGGTTATAGCGCCAGCCACATACATCAAGGCTGGTGGGTTCGAACCCAGCCCAGGCCAGCTAAACAACAATGACAGTGCAACCCCAAAATAGCCAGGCATTGTGGTGGGCGTCTGTAGTCTCAGCTACTTGGGAGGCTGAGGCAAGAAAATCTCTTAATCCCAAGAGTTTGAGGTTGCTGTGGGCTGTGATGCCACAGCCTCTACCGAGGTGACATACTGAGACTCTTGTCTCAAAAAAAACAAAACCAAAAAACAAGTATTCTCCACTGTACCACAAAGGTCTTTACTTAATTGTTACTTCTCATTGAGGCCTTCCCTAACCACCCCATTTAGCCATGCAGAGTCCCATCCCTGGCCCTCCATTTTTGCTTTGTTTTAGAGGTGGGGTCTCACTCTATCACCCAGACTGGAGTTTAGTGGCAAGATCATAGGTCACTGCAGCCTCAAACTTCTGGACTAAAGTGATTCTCCAGTCTCAGCCTCCATAGTAGCTGGGACTACAGATGTGCGTTAACACACCAAGCTATTTTACTTACCTTTTTTTTTTTTTTTTTTTTTGAGACGGAGTCTCATTATATCACCCTCAGTAGAGTGCGGTCACATCACAGCTCACAGCAACCTCAAAAACTCTTGGGCTGGGGGGCAATGACTGTGGCTCATTGAGTAGGGTGCCGGCCCCATATACTGAAGGTGGCGGGTTCAAACCCGGCCTCTGCCGAACTGCAAAACAGAAAAATAGCCGGGCGTTGTGGCAGGCGCCTGTAGTCCCAGCTACTGGGGAGGCTGAGGCAAGAGAATCGCCTAAGCCCAGGAGTTGGAGGTTTCTGTGAGCTGTGTGACGCCACAGCACTCTACTGAGGGTGATAGAAGTGAGACTTTGTCTCCACAAAAAAAAAAAAACAAAAAAAAAACTCTTGGGCTTAAGTGATTCTCTTGCCTCAGCCTCCCAAGTAGCTGGGACTACAGGCACCCACCACAACACCTGGCTATTTTTTGGTTGCAGTTGTCATTGTTGTTTAGTAGGCCCAGGCCAGGCTCGAACCTGCCACCTTTGGTTATGTAGCCGGAGCCC
>CAUYON010202527.1:0-23790 GCA_963573935.1 Arctocebus calabarensis
AATGGATTAACAAACTATGGTATATGTACACTATGGAATACTATTCAGCCATTAAAAAAAATGGAGACTTTACAGCCTTTGTATTAACCTGGATGGAAGTGGAACACATTATTCTTAGTAAAGCATCTGAAGAATGGAGAAGCAAGAATCCCATGTACTCAAGTTTGATATGAGGACAATTAATGACAATTATTGCCACGGTGGGGGTGAAGGAAGGGGAGAGCAGAGAGAGGAAGATTGAGGGAGGGGTGGGGAAAGGAAAAGCAGAGAGAGGGAAGGAGTGAGGGGGGTGGGGTCTTGGGGTCTTGGTGTGTGCCACACCTTTTGGAGGCAAAACACGATTGTAAGAGGGACTTTTCCTAACAAATGCAACCAGTGTAACATGGTTTCTTGTACCCTCAATGAATCCCCAACAATAAAAAAAACAACAAGAAACCATCAAGAGAGAGGGAGGCAGAAGAGAGGGGTAAAAGCCTAAGTAACAGATACAACGAACATGATTTGGGTGATGTGCACATGTATAGCCTTGACTAAAAAAAAAGCATTATAAAAATATCCATGTGACAAAACCACTTTTTGCCTCCTTAATATTTTGAAAATGAAATATAATAAAAAGCAAAATAACTCACATTGTTATAAGGTTATCCAACACAAAAACTGAAGTGTTCATTACTAGACAAAATTACTTTATAGAATGGCAGAAGCTGTAGACCAGTTCTCCAAAATTTTATTTACTACCTATCCTTGGTGGAACTATAAATTCCCTTAAGGAGACTATTTTCATCTCGGTGACCCAGACAGCATATTTCTTTCTCCAAAAATTATAATCAAAAGTGCATTGGTAGCCTTTCTTCATCCATTTTGTGTTGTATGACAGAATACATCAGACTTGGTAATTTATAAAGAAAATAAGTTTATTTATCATAGTTTTGGATGCTGGTAAGTCCAAAAGCATAGTACTAACCTCTGTTCATGGCCTTCATGCTGTGTCATCCCATGGCAGAAGGCAGAAGAGCAAGGGGAGAGAGCATGTGAGCAACTGAGCAAGAGATGAACAAATTTCCTTTTATAACAAACCCATTCATCAGGACAGAACTTCCTTGACCTACTCACCTCTAATTAGGCCTACTTCCTCACATTGTCGCATTGGTCATTAAATTTTCAAAATATAAACATTGGTGGATACATTCAGAACAGATCATTCCACACCTGGCCTCCAACATTCATATTCTTCTCACAATGAAAGCACATGTAATGAGAGTCAGTCAGGCTAGGGCCAACTTGACAGAGTGGGTTTGGTCATTTAGGTCCTAAGTGCCCTTTACCTACCGTCGCCCGTTCTTACTGTTTTGTAAATTTAGCTTCCACTCTAAAAATGCCTATCTTGAGTAGGTTAGGTGGATTGATTTAGGAAAGCAACTTTGGAATTGGAATGCTGTGGCAGGTCATTGAGTTATGGTTACTATTATTTAAAATAAGGGTTAATATGGTCTTTGCTTTGAACTGTTATGTATAAAACAGTGATTTTGAAAATGGAAGAACAGAACAGTCTTGGAGAAGCTACTTTCACTCTTCTCCAGAATCATTGGCTTTTTGACTAAAAATAAAATTCAATAGAACTATCTATGTCTCTGCACATTGGCTGGCAGTGACAGGTGGCTGGACCCTCTTATTCTGGTAACAGCAATGCAAACTATGTTTATTCCTTCCCAATAATCTTTAAAGTCATAATTGGTTCCAGCATCAACTTAAAAGCCCTAAATGAGATATAAGGTGGGACTCGAGACATGATTCATCCTGAGACAAATTCCTTTCTAGCTGTGAGTTTGAGCAATTAACAAGCTACATGATTTGAGCAATTAACAAGCTACATGATTCCCCTTATCCCTGTCCATGTAGGGGAATGTTCCTATTGCGAAAGGGAGAAATAAGTAAAATGAAAGGGATAACTGGTTCCTAGTAAGTACAAAACAATAATTATGTCTTAAAGCTAGTCAATAATCTTCTTTGACTTCATGGCCCATATCCTGAGCACACTGGTGTAACGCTTGCTTCTCTGGCTTTGCTGGGCTCAGTCCACCAGGAAACCTTCACGGCCTGGAGTTTGTGACTAAAGCTTTCCCCGGCTAGAATCACATACAGTTCTGGAGCCTCCGAAGTGACCTTACCCCCCATGTTTCCAAGAAGTTTGGCACCAGTGGAAATTCTCTGCCCACCCTTGACATGATTGTCCACCAGGCCATTAGGCTATTTATAACAGAATTTGGACTCAAGGTGAAGGTTTCACACCCCCATAGCTTGTCTATTCTGCATATCTGGAAAGTCATTGCCACACGACTGTTCATTTCAGTGTGGCATAATAGTGGCATTTGGCCCACTTGAACCCTGGTCCCCTATTCAGGGTGATGATGGGGAGGGTGTGGAAGGAAAACAAATGCTGAGGTCCCACTGACACTTCACAGGAAAGCTTGTCCTCCAGGTCCCAGCTTGCCTTGAAGATTTCTGAAATGCCTTTGGGGTCACTGTCCTATTGCCTTGAGGAATAGCATTCCTCACTTTCTATTTTATGCTAATCTTTTTTAGCAAATGATGAAGTAGCCACACCCTGGGATGGCTCTCCTAAAGATGCCATTTCACTCTTTATTTGACCAGTTGAGAAATTTTCCACTTTTTTTCACTGTGCTTCCTGGACCCATAAATTCCACCTTGAAAACATTTCTCTTTTCTCTCATTTTACTATAAATGATCAAAAGAAGTCATTCACGACCTAAATGCTTTCAGGAACAGATATTTTTTCTTCTAAATGTCTGATTCATTGCTCCAAATTTCACATTCCATAAAACCTTAAGCATGACCACAATTCTGCAAAGGTTTTGCAGTTGTATTACAAGGGAAACCTTTACTTTGGTTTTCCATATCTTTTACCTCATTTCCATCTGTCACCTTAGAATGGCTTTTATCATCCTTATTTCTGCATTTTTAGTAACACCACTTAAATAATCTGTAAGAAGATTTAGTCTCTCTCACCAGCTCATATAGAATACACTAACCTCAGTAATAGCAAAATGTATATTCTTTCTCCAGGATAGCCCATATTTTATGTCATAAACAATTTGAATTTCAAAGATCAAAATCACACAAAATATCTTCTCATACCCCTCAATAAGGCAAAGAAAAGGGAAGGTTTAAAAACATGCTGTCAAAATGACAGGTTAATGAAAGGAATCACTAGGGGAATAGAAAATATTGCAAAACATAAATGAAAATGAAAACTAAATATACCAAAATAATGATAGGTAACAAAAACAATGTTAGAAAAACAATTATAGTTTTAGACATCCCCATTTAAAAAAAGTGATCAAATAACATAAAGTTGCAACCTAGACATTAAACAAGAGCAAACTAGACTCAATACCAGCAGAAAGAGAGAAAAATAAAAAAGAGAAAGAAAATCAATAGAATAATCAATGACCCCAAATAATCAATTTTGTTTCTTTGAAAGATCAACAAAATTGACAAACTCGTACATGACTACCTAAATAAAGAAAAAAAGACATCAATTGCTAAAATCAAAAACTACCAAAATTTTTGATTTAAGTAATTGAAAGTGATAAATTGCCACTGATGTTACAAAAGTGAAGAGAAATGTAAGGTAAAACTAAAAATAATTGTACAACAGAAAATTAGATAATCTAGATAAGCAGAATTCTTTGTAGAAATATACACCTGACTACAAATGAGATACAAATTATGAACAGACTTACAATAAGTAAAGACGTTGAATTAGTAATTTAAAGCTGTCTCCAGGAAAAGGTCCAGGACATAAAACTATGTGACTTCACTTATGAATTATATCTACATTTAAAAAAAAAAAAATCAGGAGGAGGAGCCAAGATGGCGGTCTGTAGCCAGCTTTCTGCAGACTCTCCCATCTAGAAGGAGAGTTAAAGGACAGAAATTTAGCAAGAAAGCCAACTGTTTGGAACTGAACCAAAAGAGAAGGTCGAAGAACGCACATCAACCCTGCTGGACTGACCTACAACCCCAAGGATACAAATAAAAGGTACAGAGCACATCAACAAGGGGATGGGAGTCTCCTCCCCCATGAGAGCGGCTCACAGTATATGCCATACCTCCATACAAACAGGCGAGCAGAGTTCAGATGTCCTCCCACTCTACCCTATGGGAGAGACCCTCTAAAAACCGGACCTCCTTTCTCTACTAGGGTGCTGTGGCACTCTCCTGCCAGGCATAAAACTGTATAAAACTGTATATATTCTCTACCTGCAAGTTGAAACTCCCAGCACTCCCCTCCACTCTCACCCTGAGGTCTGGAGTCTGGAGGTCTGTCCCCCATGGAGTCGAGATTCTTGGACATTTTCTCAAGGGGGTGTGGACAGGGCGAGGGCTGTTGCTCATCTGTGCTGTTTTCCCAGCTCGGGAGTGGTGAGAGGAAAGTGAGCCGAAAGGAGGCCGTAGGGGAGAGGTGGTCCCCTGAGGCACCAAGCAGCAGCGCTGAGAAAGCGTTGCTAAATTTCAGCCACACCTGGCCCTCAGGGGATGACAACTGAGACAAAGGGCCAAAGCTCACAGACTGAGTCAGGACTATTAGCAGGCCAGTGTCTCTTCCACAGGGCAGAAATTCTGCAAACTTGTTCTGTTCTATCAGCAACATCAATCAGGGACAGGGCTGGAACTGAGTGAATCACCCCAGCCCCTATCAAGTACCTAGGTTCAGGCCTCACCTCCCCCCTGCCAACACTGACATTACTGGTGGACTGGCTGAGGAGCCACAGAGCCCCTTGTGACCTAGGCAGGTGCAAACCTCTAGAGCATCTGCTCATTGGAGGGAACTGGATCACAGCCCTGCAGGTTTACCAGAGACTGGGTGTGACAGAGGGGCAAGGCGGGGAAGGAGGCATCAATCTTCCTTGACTAATTTACTGGTGAGAGGGGCCTCCTGAGCTCACAGAACCCTGGAGCAAGTTATACTAAAGCTGCCAGCAGACTCCTGCTATCTAGTCACCAGAGACTTTTCAACTCTTTGATTTGAGGTTGGTACTGGCTGGGACAATTGATTGGGACCTTGTCAACTGTGTCAATCACCCGAGGACTTTCCAACGTGGTACACTGGGTGTGTGGTAGTGGGAAGGTTTGATTTTCCTTTTCCAATTGTTGTGGAATTGTTGTGGGGGGCGTGGTGACTAACTGCTAGTATTTCTCCACAGCTCAGATTCCAACACAGAGTAACTGATTCTCTAGGGTAAGACAGAGACCAGCTGAAAATAAGACAAGAGCCACTTAACCCTAGCAAGAAGGCCCCCAGTTTCTTAGGCAGTAGCAAGAGCCACTTAACCTAGCAAGAAGGCCCCCAGTTTCTCAGGCAGTAGCAAATTACAGGTTGGCAAAACTCTAGGGGAAAAGGTACAAACACTAGTCCCAGCTTATAGGCAAAGGACTGGTCAGTCACGACTCCGAGAATCCCCAACCCAACTTATCCTTACCTACTCACCCAGCAAAACACTCCAAAATAAATATGGGGCAGAATCAGGAGAAAAGCTCTGGAAACATGAATAACCAGAGTAGATCAACCCCCCCCCCCCCAGGGAACAATTTGGCAGACACAAATGATGATCCTATGCATAACCAGATGGCTGAGATGTCAGAAATCGAATTCAGAATTTAGATTGCAAACAAGATCAATAAAATAGAGGAAAAGTTGGAATTAGAAATTCTGGGAGCATTTCAAAAATTTTATAAAGAAGTCAAGGAATTTAAAGACCAAATGACCAAAGATTTTCACACATTGAGACAAGAAGTTGCAGCCCTCAAAGATCTGAGAAATACAGTAGAATCCCTCAGTAACAGAATGGAGTAAGCAGAAGAAAGGATTTCTGACATAGAAGACAAAGCTTTCAAACGCTCCCAAATCTACAAAAAGGTAGAGAAAAGGAATGCAAAAACAGATCACTCTCTCAGACAGCTCTGGGATAACTCAAAGAAAACCAATATTCGCCTCATAGGGATACCTGAAAATGATGAAGTGGCGTCACAGGGCCCAGAGTCTCTTCTTTATGAGATTATGAAAGAGAACTTTCCAGACATGCCAAGAGATTCTGAAATTCAGATAGCAGACAGTTTCAGAACCCCAGCATGACTCAACCCAAATGAGACATCCCCAAGGCACATCATAATTAAGTTCACTAAAGTTAATATGAAAGAGAACATTCTGAAAGCAACCAGATGCAAGAAATCTATTACCTACAAGGGGAAGAATATTAGAATAACTGCAGATCTCTCTGATCGAATCTTTCAAGCTAGAAGAGAAT
The DNA here is from genome assembly GCA_963573935.1 of Arctocebus calabarensis. NCBI lineage: Eukaryota > Metazoa > Chordata > Mammalia > Primates > Lorisidae > Arctocebus > Arctocebus calabarensis. Next base: position 6,330 of record CAUYON010202527.1, read on the forward strand.
GGGCATCTACTTTTAATCTCCTAAAACAAAAGAACTTTCAACCCAGGATCCTCTACCAAGCTAAACTGAGTTTCATCTATAATGGAGAAATTAAATACTTTAATGACATCCACATGCTGAAGAAATTTGCTATAACTAAACCAGCTCTCCAGGATATTCTCAAACCTATTCTCCATAATAACCAGTGTAATCCTCCACCACAAAAGTTTTCTCACCCAGAAATTTCTTACCAAATTCAAACTTCTACAGTGATGAAAAGATTTAAAATGTCCACTAGATTTTCTACAGATTTATCAATATGTTCTGTTAATGTGAATGGCTTAAATTGTCCTCTAAAGAGGCATAGATTAGCTGAATGGATACAAAAACTCAGGCCAGATATCTGTTGCATACAAGAAACACACCTTACCTTAAAAAATAAATTTAGACTCAAGGTGAAAGGATGGTCATGTATATTCCAGGCAAATGGAAAACAGAAAAAAGCAGGTGTTGCAATCTTGTTTGCAGATGCAATAGGCTTTAAACCAACCAAAATAAGGAAGGATGAAGACAGTCATTTCATATTTGTTAAAGGTAATGCTAAATATGATGAGATTTCAATTATTAATATTTATTCACCCAACCAGAATGCACCTCAGTTTGTAAGAAAAACTCTAACAGACATGAGTAACTTTATTTCCTCCAGCTCTATAGTAGTTGGAGATTTTAATACTCCATTAGCAGTGTTGGATAGATCCTCCAGAAAGAAGCTAAGTAAAGAAATTTTAGATTTAAACTTAACCATTCAACAACTGGATTTAACAGACATCTACAGAACATTCCATCCTAATAAAATTGAATACACATTCTTCTCAGCACCTCAAGGAACATGCTCCAAAATTGATCACATCTTAGGTCACAGTCTAACCTCCACAAATTTAAAAGAATAAAAATCATTCCTTGCATCTTCTCAGACCACCATGGAATAAAAGTTGAACTCAATAATAACAGGAATCTCAAACAAAAACATGGAAGCTAAATAACTTTATGCTGAATGACAGATGGGTCATAGACGAGATTAAGAAGGAAATCACCAAGTTCTTGGAACAAAATGACAATGAAGATACGAATTATCAGAACCTCTGGGATACTGTAAGGCAGTCCTAAAAGGGAAATTTATAGCACTGGGTCAAAATAACCACTGTTTTTTTTTTTATTTATGTTTTTTATTTTTATTTTTTGCAGAAAGTTGACCATCACTTCCCAAAACTTATGTAGATTCAAGGGAATCAGAAGAGACAAAGTAGTCTTGAAAAAAAAATGATAAAGTTGGAGGATTCACACTTAGAGACTTGAAAACTTGATGAAAAGTCACAACAATTAAAGCATCGGGATTTTGTACCCCTGGCATAAGAGCAGGCAAATAGATAAATGGAATAGAATCGAAAGCCCACAAACAAACCCTAACATTTATAGTCAATGGGTTTTTGACCAGATAATTTAATGGAGAAAAATTAGCCTCTTCAATATTGCATTGAAGATAGGATTCATATTTAAAACTTGCCACCATGTCCAACTCCTTATCTGTGCAAATTTTGGGGGTTACACTCAATTAAGCCTTGTCTATTCCATCTACTCTTTCCCACCACACACTTCTACACTGCTAAAGAAACCACTTACCCTTTTTGAAAAACCCTTTCCTGTCCCTCCCTACAGGTATTTTCAGGTCTAATGTACAGGACATGCGGAACGTCCAACTAGGCTTAGTCGATCTTTTCTATTCTCCCACATTCTGTGTATAATGGCATCATATTTTATACTTTCAAAATTCTTTGTGATTGTCTCTATTCACATGAGATGTGCTTTCTCTTTCTCCTCAGGTGAATTATATTTATTCAAAGAAGAGAGTCAAGGCATTCTAACTATGTAATAATTTAATTTTACACTTTCCCATGACTGCTATCTCTGATTCATAAATATGATATATATGTAAAATGCTCTTCAAACATTGAGGACTGATCATTTAAACATTACATTACAGAACTATTCGATGAACTACAAAATACACAGACAATTGAATAACTGAACTTCTGTTTGCATTTTACCTGCTCCATTTTGATCAGGAAACAATCAATAAAGTCCCGAGGATTACTAACATCCAGTGATTCTTGGTGTTCTTTTGCTTTCTCCAAAATATAACTTTTTGTAAGAGCAGCATTTTTAAGTAATTTGTTATGAGTTCCAGGGAAATAATCAATGAGAGCAGGAAAATTATTGCATAGCTAGAATAGAAAATATAATTCATGTAATAATAAACATGTAATAATATATATATATAACATACCTCAAACCATGATTAGACATTATAAGTATATTATGAATAAAATATGGTATCCATGTTGATGAGGAAATTTTATTGTTAACATACAGAAATTCTCTATGTCTATAAAAATACTTGAGGGAGAAAATTCTGACCTGAGAATGAAAGATATTCATCATTTCCATATATCACTTTTATTGTATAAAATACCTGCATATCAATTCTGTCGATTTTTACACCAGTTCATGCCTATAACCTTGAAGGATAAGATGGCAAGAATTACTATGATTTCCATAATGAGGATGACAGCAGAGTTTAAGTGAATTGGGGCAACTTGACTGAGAACAGAAAACTGGTTCCTGCCATTTTTATTTCTTTTAAGCAGCATCAGAAATGAAATCAGTATGCAAGAGTCTATGAAAAGGCAGGATCTCAAAGGCAACTTGAAACCCAACTGTGCATCAAAGTAGTTCAATGACGTCTCTAAGACCATACAATAATTATTTAGGTAGAGTGTATGACATACCAATTCAGCACAGGGTCAAATTGTGACACTTATTTCTGGTTCATACACCATAAAACCAATAATTTTGTCATTCCTAACCCAGTTACCTTGTAAACAAGGACCTCATCCCAGATGTCAAATACCCCTGCTTTAGGCAGAGTTTCCTGGTGCCTTCTATGGGCCAAAATATTCTCCCTCTTTTTAAGTAATTAGTTATGAATTCCAGGGAAATAATCAATGAGAGCAGGGAAATTATAGCATAGCTTTAATAGAAAATGTAATCTATTTAATAATAAACATATAATGAAATATATGGAACATGGTTAGACATTATAGGTAGAATTATGGATAAATATGATATTCACATTTAATTTATAAGTAATTTATACAATTACTTAAAAAGAGGAGGAGGTATTCTCTTTCTAAATAAAGATAATTTAGCCAAGTAATATCATGGAGGGGTCTCTCCGTGTTGATTGAGGACAAGCCCTGTGGCGAATGGAAGTCTTCAGAAAGGGCCTGACTGTCCATTGATTAATACGTGTATGTTTTGGGTTATCACCCAAGTACTTTATAGAAACAGGGGCTTTACGGTTTAGTGGGAAAAAAACACTGCTCACCCCGATAGATGCCCATCCATTTCCTGCATGTAAAATAAAGGGCTCAGCCATCCATCCCAGAAGGTCACTACATAAATGTTGGGAAGGGCAGCAGTATCCAAACATGTATTTGACAGCGAGGTCCACATAGAATTTTGGATTTTTCAGAGAGAAAAGCATAAGCAGTTCCTTAGGAAGAAGAAATCTTGGACTCACCTGGATCCATGGGGAGCTCAGAATCCTGAAGTTTTCATTGATTCTCCCCATGAAGGTAAGAAAATTCTGATCTTTGTAATCAAAACGATTCTGGAAAACAATGGAGCAGATCACATTGCAAGGAGCACAGCCCAAGAAAAAAGTAGGATCACAGGGTGAGCCTAAAGGATTGGAAGAATACTATTAAAATAGAAAACAATTTTTCTTTGTTAACAGGTAAAGAGAATTGTGAAATTTAAAGCAATATCTTACCAATACATTCCTCTAACATTAAAAAAAAATCCAGCATACATAAAACGAACACTTCATCTTCACCATAATCCTGAGTTATACATTACATCTACCTGGCTAAATAATGGAATTACACATGTGACAATTCATATCCATTGTCTTTATCTACACTCTTTTAACCCAAAGTATCTGTTCTTTTGGAAGGAAAATAAATATATATGCATATTTTTTTTTCTTTTTTTTTCTCGAGACAGAGTCTCACAGCCTCCGTAGAGTGCTGTGGCTCACAGCAACCTCAAACTCCTGAGTGCAAGCGATTCTCCTGCCTCAGCCTCCCAAGTAGCCGGGACCACAGGTGCCTGCCACAATGCCTAGCTATTTTTTAGTTGCAGTTGTCACTGATGTTTAGCTGGGCCGGGTCGCCCTGTGTTTGAACGCGCCACTCTTGATGCATGTGGTCGGCGCCATAACCACTGTGCCACGGGCACCACCCGAAAGAGAAAATATTTTTAAAACCTAGTAATCCCAGATTGTAGACAAGAATCATATCTGCCTAAAAAGGCTGAGGACAATAAAGCACAGAGAAAGAAAAGGACTAAAGAGTTTGGACCAGGATAGTATTGACACATTAGGAACAGCTAGAAGAATCCCATCTTGCAATTGTAGAGAGGAACTAAATAGAAAGACTGTGGGTGAACTCATGGATTTGAAGGAACAAATGTGAAAATTATAATATATACAAGTTACATGAAAGAAAAACTATATTAATAATAAAATGAACAATGAATACAATGTAAATTTTTAAAACGTCTTTTTTTATTTTAAGTGTAAATGCAAGTTAGGAAAACAAAAAATATCAATTGAAATATTTTCATTTCTCATTTCAATGTTTAAAAAGTTTTCTTCTTCCATAGGAAATAAATATTCATTATTTACATTCATCCTCCAAATTAAATTCATTTGTGCAGAGCCACTCTTTGTGGTTTCTGGAATAATGACCTCTATAGCCATCAACAGAAGTATGTTCAAATAAAATTTAAAATTTGATCATAAGTCAAGTCTGCTATTTTCTTATAGCTAAAGAGGTTAAATTATAAGAAAGGTTGTTTTTTTTATTGGTAGGGTATCTCTAAAATGAAAATGGTGTATTTAAGTGATTGGTAAACTTAATATGTAAAGATCTCTCTACCTGACATCTCTAGATTATAAATTAAAATGAATTGAATCACAAGTGTTTGAATAAATTGTATGTCATTGAACAACAGGAAACCTGTTGAGTTACCTGCTCCTATTTAACGTGCCTTTAAACATTAAAGGTATTTAATGTTTCATAAAACTTTTTAGTTTAGCCAAGGAGAAAGCGGATGAATTGCAAAGCCTAGATTCTCGTCTGTGTGTGTGTGTGTGTATATGTGTGTGTTTCACAGGTGAAATCTGATGTTCAATCTTTCCTTTTACTTTATTTGAAAGAAAGAATTCTGAAAATTATAATTTATAATCTGAGCTGATAACCAGATTCAAAGTAACGAGAACTCCATAGGCTAATAGAACTGGCAATGGGAAGAAAATAATTACCATAAACATCTAACATAAATCCAATAGAGGGAAAAGGAAGAAGAGAGACTTAAAGGCAAATAACACTTACTAAAATAATGGAAAGGAGTTATTTACAATAGTTAAAATCTAGTTAAACAAATTACTTAAAAATTATTTGTGTGTTTTTCCAAATTATACTTCTGAATATATTTCCTAAAAATTAGACATCAATAAGTTAATCAATGGTCAATAAGAAATAATTAAGGCTGATTTTTTAATTTATGCTATGTCTATGGAGAAATAATAATTGATAAGAATCATAATGAGAAATGCTTAATCAAGTAAAACCACACATAGTGTCATCACAGGTCGGAACTCTAGTGGGAACTGGGAGAAATACTCAGATATATCGGAGAGGCTGATCATAGAAACATATCTCAATTAAATAAAAGCACAAGTGGTGTGGTCCGTGCTCCACAAGGGTGTGATGGGGTCAGACCCACTATGACCATTTGCCTTGTACTGTTTGCCAAAATGTTCTCAAATAGGAAACTTACATGTTTATGCAACAGGGAAAGCATTGGTCTGATTTCAAAATAAAAACTCAAAGTTGACAAAGAAAGAGGATTAAGTGACCTTTAGCACAGGCTGTATGTACAAATGTGCCTGTACCCACAGCACAGACACATAAGCTTCCTGGGCTCTCTGCTTCAACATGAGGACATCACGACCTCCCTAACATGAGGATGGACAACCAAACCCATAATGAAAGTTTGGGCCATCCCTGAATATGTCCAAGGGCATCATTACAGAAGACATGTGATACTGAGAGTCACCCACTCTTGGTTTTTCTCAACTCCTCCACAAGGCAGCGGGCCTCCTGTTGGACACGTTCCTCAATGCTCCTCTTCCCCATCCCAAAATTCCTCAGTGTCATGAGGGAGAAGCGCCGTATCTCCTTCCACCTATTTCCATTGCTGAAAATGATGCCTACCAGGACAGGAAACAGAAAGTCAGAGAGAAATCCCAGGCAAGAGGGGCCCACTGCCTTGTGAGTGGGCCAAGCTCTGTCTTAAGGTCTCTTCAGGCCTCTGATCCCATCCTCCCCACACCCTTTACCACTGCTGCCTCAGCCACATCCTACCTACCAAGTCCTTTAGTAATTTTTTCAGAAATTGGTAAAAGGCCTCTTCCAGAAAACTCCTCTCCATGATCAATCAGGGCTTCCTTTACTGCTTCATATCCATGCAACACCACGACGGGCTTCATACCATAATACACCGTGAACACAGGACCATAAACTTTTGATAACTGGACAATGGAAAGGAAATGCAAATAAAATCAAAATGACTCAGCATTTGATTTATGCATTGTGCCTGATTCAGTCTGATGCTATTGTTGTATCACTGTATTTTTTAATGCTTTTACTCTGCCACACACAAATTGAGAAATACCTGAATTTTATGCGTAAATGTGACAGGGATAGTCATCGGCTGCCACTTATTAATGGCCTCCAATGTGCCATTCAATAGCTCAGGCAGTTGGTATGTGAAAAATATATACAATTTTTGTCAGTTAAACATAAATGCATAAATAAAAATTAAAATGAAAATAATGGTCCTCTCACAGGAGTGATGTGAAATCCCTTTTCTGATGATTAGTGATGTGGGTAAAATGTGCAAAATTTCAATTAGATAGGTAGAATAATTCAAAGACCTACTTATAGGACACATACCCAGTAGAGTACATATCCCCTTCTTCCTGAGAAGCTTCCATAGAGTTTTCAGTAGTGGCTATACTAATTTGTATTCTCAACAACAGTGTGCAAGCATTGCCTTTTCTTCACATCACTCCAACAGATATCATCATTCCTCTTTTCATAAAAGAGAATGGCCATTATTGAACAGTCCAAAAACAATAGATCCTGGCATGGATGCAGAGAATAAGGAAAGCTTACACAATGTTGAAAGGACTGTAAGTTAGCGCAATATCTATGGGAAACATTATGTAGATTACAAAAAAAAACTAAAAGTAAACCTACTATTCTATCTATCATTCCACTACTGGGTATTTATCCAAAGGTTTAAAAAAATGGTTATTTCAAAAAACATGTGCACCTGAGTGTTCATTACACCACAATTGACAATTGCAAATATATGGAACCGACCTAAGTACCTATCAATTGATGAATGGATAAGTGCTATTCAGCCATCAGTAGGAAGGAAATAATGTCATTGCAGAAATAAGTATGGAAAAGGGGACCGTTATTCTAACTGAAGTATCTCAAGAATAGAAAAAAGCAAACACCACATGTTGTCACAAAAAAAGTGGAAATAAATGAAGGGAACACATGGCCAGTAAAAGATATTAAGGTTATTTGAAAACAAAAAGGAGAAGAGAAGTGGGCGGAAGGGCAGTGAGGAATAATAACCTACCTATCTGGTACAGGAGAACACTGCTGTGGTGACAGGCACACCAAATCCCTGCCCTCAGCATTTCACAATTCACCGTGGAACACAAACACTCATACCCTTTTAATATCATCAAATTTAGAACAATTCTCACCTTGAGACATTCAGCAGGTTTACTTGCCCTATTTTACATATCAAGACACTGAGGTAAGAGAATTCCAAATTCACTTTCCGTTCCCATGGGTAATGTATAGAATTTCCAAATCTTAATCTCTACTTATTCAAATTCTGAGGCTTGAGAAACTGAGCAGTTACCAATATCTACCTTAAGACCAATCCCCTACTGACTGCTTCAGAATCACTTGCAAAGCTCTTGGCATGGGGAGCCCGACTCAATAAGCCTGCGATTAACACTATAACCTATATTAGTTAAAGTCCCCACAGATGATTTTAATACCCAGATCTGTTTGGGATCTGATATTACTACTTAGGCAGAAAGACAGAGCATCATGGAGGCAGTGCCAGGACATGTAACATCTCCTGACAGAGCAATACTTTTAATCTGCCAGCATTCTGGACCACATGTGGTAGCTTTCTGCAGACTCCAAAAGAACTCTACTACTACCCATTGTGCCTTCACTGGTCATTTGTTTCTTTCACTCACTTCTGCTCATCCTGAACTCATTGCTCAGTTTTGTTATTGACATCAGACATAAATGGATTATTAAGAGAAGTTTAATTTTCATGGCTATTCTGAATAAAATACATGGCTGTTGTGACTTGTTAAATGAAATCTCTAATCTCGCACACTTGTCTTACCATTTATCTTGAGTCAAAACTTATAGCAAATGACCTCAAAACAAAGAAGGGACACATATCTCTGACCTTTCGCTGCTATATTATTTTGGTTCTACCATACAACAGCCTTAATGTCTCTCTATTCACGAAATTCATTATTTCTTTCCACTATTTCTGCCAGTGAAAAACTGGAAAAGGCAACAGAAGAATCAAAGATTGTAGTGATTATTTTGCCTTACCAGTATGCGTCCAGGAGCACCTTCCAATAACTTACTCTTTTCAAGTCACTAGAAGAGCATAAAACATACTTACATTCCTTATATTTTTCCTGATGTTCTTAATATCCACCTGTAGGAGATTTCCAATAACAGGGAGAGGAGTGGGGCCAGGCGGGAGCTTCCCTCTCTCAGAGCTCTGTCTCCAGAGAAAAAGGAGAAGCAAACAGGAAAGACAGAGCACCAGGACCACAGCTGGGTCCATTGCAGCCTTCTCTTCCTGCTAAGACAACAGTGAGCACAAACTTCTATAATGCTGTAAGGCTTTTATAATGCTCTTGCTCTGCAGGTATAAAGTGGCCAGTCACCCAAAGCCTCATGATGACCCTATTGAGTGAACTTTGGACCACTGACAGAGTTCACAGTACCAGTGTGCACATTTTGGATTAATTGTACTGGATAAAGGCTAAGCATTGGTAATTTTTATTTAAAAGAAAATGTCCTGGTGCTTCCATTCATATTGTTGCAAGATGGGTGAACATGTACCACATTTTATTAATCCATTCATGAACTGGTGAGCACTTTGGGTTGATTCCACATCTTTGGAAATGTGCAATAGAAAAACAAACACCACATGTACCTACTGTTCAATTTGAACTAATCAATGAGCACAGATGTGCACAGAGGGAAAGAAAACTCAGCAAAAAACAACCAGGGGGAGGAGATAGGAGGGTTGGAGGGAAAAACTTGCCATCACTATTTAGGTGACAGCCTTAAGCATTGCAAAAGTCATCCATATAACCTAAAACATTTGTACTGAAGCACTGAAATAAATAATTTGAAGCAATAAAAGTGTGATAAATTCTGGATTCTCATATTACAAGCAGTCCCCAGGTTAAGAACAAGGTAGATTCTATAGGTTTGTTCTCAAGTTAAATTTGTATGTAAGTTGGACCAGGTACCTTTACCTATTACCTAGCAGCTTCCCTTTGTGTCAATTGTGTGTAAATCAGCTGTAAGGAAGTCACCATTGGGGACTTCCTGTGATGAACAGTTGAGACTACATGATGTTAAGGGAGATCAGTGTATATAAAAATGTATATTTTGATGCTATATCAAACATTAACAGATGTTATTCTAGAAAATGAAATCCTTTCATATACTTAATATAATTTATTAACATTTTAGCTGCCTAAACATGCAATAAATAATGTGATTCATGCATCTGACAAAACACAGATAAAGTTATTAGCTAATAAATGGATAAACCTCGCACCATTAAATAAAAAAAAAAAACCTCCAAAGATAGAGATTATCATTTCTTCTGTTTCAAATGTGGGAGGGAAGCTGGGAGAATGGGAGACCCTTCACTGCTGCACAGCTAATGGGTGGTGAGGGGCTCAGGGTAGAGTTGGAAGAAGAGTCCATAAGAAAGAGAGGAGGCCAGTCCAGGGATTAGGAAGGCTTTTTTAGAAGAGAGGAGGAGTGGAGTGGAGTGTGTCCAGGAGTCTTACTCACAGTTCCAAAAAACTGTCATTATTATACTTGGCATGCAGGTGAGAGGTGTTATCTTTTTTCTGCAGAATGAATGATGGTGTATCAGGGACTGATTTTACAATTAGTCAAAGGTGTTAATCTTGCACCAGGGATTTATCTCTAGAGTCAGTCAGGACTAGGATAGGAGATTGCTTGTTCTGGTGTTTCCCAGGAGCACTGACCTTGAAGCATTCCAGGAGTGTGGGGAGGGGTTGCTGTGTCCATGCCGTTAGGTCTCTGATCCACTTTCTCTCACTAGCTCTCTTCCCAAGGTGGCTATACTCTCATCAGGGTCATGAGGATGTACAGAGGGTTTTTGTGACCATACCTTCTGACCTGTATTCTATCATTAGCCATCCTCCCAAGATGGCTATTCTTTTGTCAGGGCTGCGAGAATTTACAGGAGGGGGAAAGTGGGTTGCTGTGGTCATGTGCTTTGGTTTCTGGCCTGTTTGCTCTCCGCATCTGTATCCCATATGGCTGTACTCTTGTCGGGGTCATGAAGATTTCATCCACAGAGGTGGCAGAACTAGGATTTGAGCTGAGACCTTCAGATACCCACTGTGGTACATTATCACTTATACCAGAGCTGCCTGGAGAATGATTTTACCAAAATAAAACAAATCCCAAACATTAGTTGCTCAGAGTATACGGCATATTGGATCTCTTCATAAAGTAACAGGCTTTGTGTTACACAGATTCCCCTTATTTGACTCCAAGGATAATAGGATGTGGGGTGCTCAAGAGCAGAAATAAAGGAAAGGATTTGCTCCATTTCATCCTTGCAGATGTGAACCCTGCTCAGCACAACTCAGGGAGGAGGCAATCTCAGAGGTTTAGCAGGGAGGGCTTGAAAACTGGCTTCTCCCACTCCCAGTCACCCTAGGACACCGTTGTTTCTGTTGTTTCTGGTCTGTCATTGTCAGAGGTGACATATGTGATAATGCACAACAAGAAAGACAGAACAACAGTTATGGATGCAATAGAGGATGGAAGGGAGAGAAATTATTAAACAGACCCACAGCCCAGAAACAGCACAATGTGTAGACCTGAGCAGTAGCTGACTTCAGTGGTGTAAATACAACCAGAATGACATACATGCCAGGTCACTAATGACACTGCATGTGCAAAGGTGTGTCCTGTAAAGATGTCATTTTCCTTCTAAATTGTCTAGTGTAACTTCCATCTCTTTTATAGAGAAAAATTAAGTTATCTCAAGACCCACCTATACCATGGTTTTATCAGACATGTTTACTGGGATTCTGACAATTTACAGAGAATTTTCATACCCACCATAGCCCTTTTGATTCTCTCAATCCCTTTTGCCTAAGGTAAAATGATTCTCATCTTAGGGAATGGAAAGATGAGCCTTGGTGGTTCATTACTTAGGCCAAGGACACACAGACGGCAGGTAGAAAAGCTGACTCTGGAGCCAGTAACCCCTGCCTGCCAAGCAAAACATTCAGCTCAATGTGTTCACCAAGGTTCACTCACTATGTGCTAAGATTCAGTATTTTATTATTTAGTCTAGCCTGTGAATTTCAAAATGAACAATAATTTAGTTAATCATTACAGCATCAATTGATTGAAATGGGGTTCAAAAGAATTTTAAAGGTTATAAGACCAAACATAACCTTTAAACCTTGAGTGCAGGTTATTTAGAACTCTTTTCTAGAGCAAAGAGAAGTGTAATTTTCTCCCTGACTCAGATTGGTCTAAACTCTAAAAAAATCACACCAGGTTATTTGAATAAAATACGCTCACTTAATGTCTTTAGAGCAGTCATTTCATTCCTTGGACATAAGTGTCCCTGCTCAGCATCCCCTCTCTTCTGCTGAGCTGAGGCTTCTGCCTGGAACTTTCTTTTTTTAGAATGAAGGAATCAAAGGTAATTTAAAGATAGAAGGGATCTCAGAGATCAACAGGGATAAGATGTACCAAAGTACATCTTTAGGAATGAGCAGTTAGTGACTCTGTGAGATACAGTGTCACTAATACATCAGGACAAGATGCTGTATAGTGGTCTAACTCTCAGCTCAGTGACTTTTACATCCCATCCCACAGAATCCCTATCTTGGGTGAATTTATGAGGTGATTATGAGAATTAATACCCTTCTCCCGCCTATACACACAGAATCACAGGGCAATGTAATCCCAGCTTGGCCAATGATTAGATTGGGGTTTTTGTTAGAGAGGCTTCTCTTTTATTAATGGAATTTGTGAGGGTACAGGTGAAACTTACTAAATGCAGAATATAAATGTCTGAGCACAATAACTAAGAAAATGTCATGAAGGCTATGTTAAGCAGTTTGATGAAAATATTTCAAATTGTATATAAAACCAGCACGTTGTACCCCATGATAGCATTAATGTGCACAGCTATGATTTAATAAAAAAAGGGATAAAAAATAAAGAAACAATTTAATAAAAAGGAGTTGTAGGTTTCCTTGCAAAACTATGTATGAAGTACACAGTTCCTACATACCCTTTCCTCTCACCAAACTTATCCTATCCACAATAAACTATCCTAACTGTGATTCATTAGGAACAATTAATGAACCAACTCTGACACATAATCATCAATCAAAGTTTATAGTTTACATATGATTCACTCTTTGTGTTGCATGCTCTATAGGTTTTAACTAAAGTATAATGATGTGTAACCAAACTTCTTGTATCATACAGAATTGTTTCCTGCTCTAAAAATCTCTGTGCTAGGCATTTTCATCCTTCCTTACTCCAAAGCCCTTGGCAATGAATGATCATTAGTGTTGTGGTAGTTCTGCCCTTTCTAGAATGTCATATAGTTGGAATCATGCAGCGTGTAGTCCTTTCAGATTGGTTCCTTTTGTCTTTTTTCCAGATTAGTGCCAGGGTACAAACAACTAGGTTATAATGTTTGCATATGTTAGGTAGAGTCCCTATTGCAGTTGTGTCCCACACCCAAGAAGTTGTGTCCCACGCCACATATCCTTACATTGTGCCGTTAAGTGGGGCACCAAATTCCCTCCTCATACCATCTCACCCTTCCTCTTCCCCCTCCTCCCACTTGAGTTGAATTGAGTTTTTCTCTTATATGGGCATATATTAGATCATCTACTGGTTCCATATTAGTATTAAGTCCTTGGATACTTCCCTTTCCATTCTTGTGATACTTTACTATGAAGATTGTGTTTTAACTTTATCTAGTTTAATACATAAGCTGTAAAGTCACTGTCTTTTTATGAGTGAATAGTATTCCATGGCATACATTATACCACAATTTGTGAATCCATTCCTGGTTTGGTGGGAATTTAGGTTGTTTCCATCTATTGGCAATTGTAAATTGAGCTACAATATACAATCTAGAGCAAGTGTCCTTATGGTAAAATGATTTTTTTTATTCTGGGCTGTTCCCTATAATAAGATTGGAGGATCAAATGAGAGGTCTAATTTCAGTTCTTTGAGGATTCTTGAAACTTGTTTCTAAAGAGGCTGAATTGGTGTGCAGTCCCACAAACAGTTTACAGGAATTCTGACAATTTACAGAATAGATTCACCCACCATACACATCCACCATATCCACTTTGATTCTTTCAATTACCTTTGCCTAAAGTAAAATGATTACTATCTTAAAGAAGAAAAAGCTGGGCCTTGGCCATTCAGTCTTAGGCCAAGGACACAAAGATTGCAAGTGAAAATGCCGGAACCAAGAACATCTGCCTCTTGTATCCTACCTGCCAAACAAAACATCAGCTCAGTGGGTTCACCAAGATTACTGATTGTGTACTGGGATTCAATATTTAATTATTTAGTGCAGTCAGTGACTTTCAAAATCAATGCTAATATAGTTAATAATTACAACACAAATTGACTAAAATGGGGGTCCAAGAGTTTGTTTTTAAAACCTTTAAACCTTGAATGACTACAGGAGTGTGCAACCTTTTTTCCTTTCTGCTGCACGTTGGAAATACAAGAATAGTCCTGAGCCATACATTAAATATACAAACACTAAGGAAAACTGATCAGCAATAGAAAAGGTCCCTGCATGCATTTCAAGATATCCAACACCACAAATAAGCAAATAGCCCTCAAATAATCTGCACATGGTCCACAGGCCATGGGTTGGATACCGCTGATAGGGCAAAGAGGAGCAGTAATTTTCTACCTGACTCATACTGGTCTACACCAGTGTTTTTCGACCTTTTTCAACTCACAGCACACTTGAACAGGCACACATATCATGATACACTTAAATTACATTGATGAAAAAGAAGAGTAAAGAAACGAATATGCTTACTGTGCTCTGAACTTTTTCAATAATGATTTAACTAATGGTCTTTAAAATTTTTTGTGGCACACCAGTTGAAAATAACTGATCTAAACTCAAAAAGAACCATACCAGTTATTTGGATTAAAATAAGCTCAATTGCTCTCTTTAGAGCAATCATTTCATTATTTCAGATGTAGGTCTCTCTGTTCTGCTTCTCTTCTTTTCTGCTTAGCTGAGGTTCCTGCCTGCAATTTTCTTCTCTTAGAATAAAGAGATCACATATGATTTAAAAATAGAAGGGATCTCAGAGATCAACAGGGCTAAGCTATCTTTAGGAAAGAACAATGGGTGACTCAGTGAGGTAGTGTTACCAATGCACCAGCACAAGAGACTGTTAGAATCCCTGTGGTCCAAATCCCAGGTCAGTGACATCTCACATACCATCCCACAGAATCCCCATCTTTGCCCAATTGATTAAGAGGTTATAAGCATGAAACCTCCCACAGTTACGGAGTCATCCAATCCTAGCTTGCCTGAGCTGTGGATTAGAGCAGGTTTTGTTTTGCTTTTTAATTACAGAATTTATTTTCCAGAAATATTTTCTTCTAGGTTCCCAGAAAAACTAAGTAGGAAGGACACAGTTCATGCATACCTTCTCCCTGCACCCACACATATCCTCAAAGAAACTATCTTAATCAGTGTGGTTCATTAGTTAAAAGTCAATGAGCCAACCATAACGCACACTTGTCAACCAACATTTATAGTTTACATTGGATGCACTCTTGTGGTATATATTTTATGGGTATAAATGTATAATGTCATGTATCCAGCACTGTAGCATCATCTCTCCCTTCCCACAAAGCCCTGGTCAACTAAGGATCATTTTGGTGTTGCCAGTAGTTTTGCCTTTTCACTTACTATTATGTAGCATGCATAAGATTCATCCCGACTTTTATAGCTGACTTCTTTCTAACAGCAAATAATGTACCTTTGTATAGGTGTATTCAGTTTGTTTACACATTCATCTACTTAAGCATGTCTTGGTTACTTTTCATTTTTGCAATGATGAATAAAGCTACAGTAAATATTCACGTCTTTGTGTGACCATAAATTTTCAAATCATTTGGGCAAATGTCAATTAGATCAACTGCTGGAGCATGTGGCAAGCACAGTCTGGTTTTGTAAGTAAATGCCACATTATCATCCAAAGTTTGTGTACCATTTTGCATCCCCACCAACAGGGACGAATAGTTCCTATTGCTCTGCATCCTTGGCTACATTGGCTTTTCTCACTGTTTGCCTTATTTATATGTGTAGAGCTAGCTCATTGTAGTTTCAGTGTGCAAGTTCCTAACAATGTATGATATTGAGCATTTTTTACATGCTTATTTGCCCTGTGTATGTTTTCCTGTGTAGTATCCGTTCACATCTTCAGTCCATGTTTATAATCAGATTGTCCCATTTCGTACTGTACAGTGTGCAAGTTCCTAACAATGTATGATATTGAGCATTTTTTACATGCTTATTTGCCCTGTGTATGCTTTCCTGTGTAGTATCCGTTCACATCTTCAGTCCATGTTTATAATCAGATTGTCCCATTTCGTACTGTTGAGTTTTAAGATTCATTTGTACATTTGGGGATAACAGTCCTTTAGAAGATATGTCTTTTGCAAATATATCCCCTTGCTCTGTGGCCTATTTTTTCATTACCTTGAAAATGTATTTTGAGAATAGACATTGTGAAATTTAAGGAAGTCTACATTACTGATTCTTTCTTTCTTGGATGGTGCCTTTGTTGTTGTTGTTGTTGTTTTGTTTTTAAGAAAACGTTGCCAGACCAAGGCCATTTAGATTTTCTCTAATCTTATCTCCTCAGAGTTTTATAGTTTTGCATTACACATTTAGCTCTATGAACTATTTTTAGTTAATTTTCTTAAAGCATTAAGGTTTACATCTAGATTCTTCTTTTCATTTACATGAATGCTCCAGCAGCATTTGTTGAACATACTACCATTTCTTCATGCTATTCCTTTGAAATGCCTTTGCATCTTATTCAAAGATTAGTTGACTTTTTGTGCGGATTTTTATTCTGTGAGCTATTTAATATATTTCTCCTACTGTAGGGTGTATCTTTCAGGTTTTCTATTCTATTCCTTTTATTTTGTCTATGCCGATATCACACTGTCTTGATTATTTTAACTTTTTTTAAAAAACAATTTTATTAAATCATAATTGTGTACATTGGTGCAATCATAGGGCAGAATGTGCTTCATATACAATCAGAAATATTTTGATCATACTGTTAGAGATAGCCTTCATGGCATTTTCTTGATCACTATATAAAGACATTGATACCCTACATTTAATAAATTTCACCAGTATCCTGCTAAGATGCACCGTAGGTGTGATCCCACCAATTGCCCTCCCGCCACCCATCCTCCCCCCATCCTCTCCCCACCCTTTACCTTTTCCCTATATTCTTGTGCTATAATTGGGTTTCAACCTTCATATGAAAGCTATAAATTAGCTTCATATTAGGGCTGAGTACTTCGGATACTTTTTCTTCCAATCTTGAGATACTTTGCTAAGAAGAATATGTTCCAGCTCCATCCATGTAAACACAAAAGAGGTAAAGTCTCCATCTTTCTTTAAGGTTGCATAGTATTCCATGATATACATGTACAACAATTTATTAATCCATTCGTGGGTCAATGGGCATTTGGGCTTCTTCTACGACTTAGCAATTATGAATTGGGCTGCAATAAACATTCTGGTACAAATATCTTTATTATGATGTGATTTTTGGTCTTCAGGATATATACCCAATAAAGGAATTATAGGATCAAATGGCAGATCTATTTTT